>CAUYSK010016579.1:0-34010 GCA_963575035.1 Avahi laniger | reverse complement strand
AGTCCTTCAAGAAGCAGGTGTTGAATGCTGCTGAGTAGACAAGCAAGATAAGGACAGAGAAACGACTGTATTAGCTCAGGCTCTTTGATGCTAAGCAACAGAATCTTGGCCTGACTCACAGGAAATAAAGCTCATGCCTGTGATCCTAGCTCTCTGGAAGGCCAAGGAGGGCGGATTGTTTGAGCTCAGGAGTTCGAAACCAGCCTGAGCAAGAGCGAGACCCCGTCTCTATGAAAAATAGAAAGAAATTAATCGGACAACTAAAAATATATAGAAAAAACTAGCCAGGCATGGTGGTACATGTCTGTAGTCCCAGCTACTTGGGAGGCTGAGGCAGAAGGATCGCTTGAGCCCAGGAGTTTGAGGTTGCTGTGAGCCAGGATGATGCCACGGCACTCTAGCCCAGGCAACAGAGTGAGACTCTGTCTCAAAAAAAAAAAAAAAAAAAATGTCCCTGGAAGGCTTTGGGGCAGCACATGGAACTGAATCCAAACATTAGCACCCGGGCTTCGTAAGAGAGAAGAAGCACCTGGGAGGCTCCAGGTATTTGTTTAGGAGTAAACCATGATGGGAGCCACGATGTAACTGGTGAACACTTTGCATTCTCTGTGCTGCAGCCATGCTCAAGTCCTTCAATTTCCTGAATGCAAGTTCTCCTCAGAGAAATAACCAAATTCTGACACCTGCAGTACGAAACCTAGAGGCAGGGAGTATTCTTGGCTGGAGGAGAAGAGTGGGGTTGGGGAGCATACACAGACCCTGCTTTTGGATGATTTTCTGTTCCTGTCCCAGTGGCATGCTCTTCCAACATTTTCCAGTACCTGTCATCACGGTCTCAGCAACAGCCTTGTCCACAGGCTACTTTTTTTTTTTTTTTTTTACATTATTTAAAAAAAATCACTTGTGGAGTTGAGTTTTTCGCTTCTTCTGGTCTTAGGGCCTGTTGTTTCCTGGGACGCATTTTTCCTGCTGTTTGGTGTGGATGGTTCCTTCTCGTGCTTCCAATGCCATCTTACATATTGCCTCTCCGAGCACATGTCCATGTAGGTCAAAGCCCTGCTGTACTCAGTTTGTTCCTTTCTTGGCATTTATCATTATCTGTAATAATTAATTAGTTTGTTTATTGTATTCTGACATGGGAGATAAATGAGCGCAGAGTTGCTGCAGGCCTGCTTAACCGCATGTACCCAGTATCCAGTACTTTTCCTGGCTCATAGTTCGTTCAACAGGTACTTGTTGCTTGAATAAATGAAATGTGTTCAAGACATCTCGAATAGCTCCCTCCCTAAATAACAGGGTTCTGGCTTCTCTGTAAAGGGCCCCTATAACTAAATTTAGGCCTCAGGGAATTTCTCCTGACTCTAACTTTTACCGTCATAATCCAAATTAACCTGCTCTGATGTCTGTGGTTTCAGCCCTGGCTTCTGTTCTGCCCTTTTGGGTGAAGTCTCTGTGCAGGTCTAGTTTCTAGACCCCCTCATGAGCTGCCTGCCCACCGTTCTGGGATCCCAAGACCTGCAGCCCTAGGCAGGACGTTCCCTGCCCTTCACCACACACTCAGTTTAACGATATTTCTGTGGTTCTTCTTGTCTGCAAAACAACAAAAACAAACCAAAAAACACCTTTGAAACAGAAAGATTCAAAGTTTAAGGAAGCATTGCTTCTATCTTCAAATGTTTTACAAGCTAATTATAAAATAGCTTATGGAATTACTGAAGTTAAAATGAGCACAGAATCTAAAAATCAGCCTGCAAAGCCCTAAGAAACACGTTCAAAGCACCATTTGTGAACCTATTAGCCTCACTGTGAGTGAGTGCGATAAGAGACTAGTACCTTCAAGAAAAGTTAATATTTGTGTCAATCTGACCAAGTCATTACCATGTAAATTATTTTTTATAAAGAACAAATTTATATGATACCAAATACCACATTAGAGAAATGGATGGAAATATATTAGGGTTAATAAATATTGAAAAATTTCAAGAATGGGAAGGCAAAGCTGGAGAACTGGTAGGGGGCAAAACATGACCGATGAAGATTTTGATAATTATCATTGAAACATCATAAAGGGAAAAGAAAGAAGAGAGAACCATGCCACCAAATGAGGTATATTATTAATATATTAATAAAGCTTGATGTATAAAGTTCATTTAACATTATCATAAAGTGCTTTCTCACAGTTGGTTATATCATTTCAAAGCCATATTAAGAGAAATATTAACATTTTACAGAACAGGAAACCAAGGGCAGAACATTTGTGAGACTGACCCAAAATCACAAGCTATTTAGTTACAGAACTAGGACTTAGTCACCGTTCTGGCTCTTGACACAGTTCCATTTTGCCATAGCAGCCTCTACTTACCATGCAGAAAACTTTAAACAATATAATCCACAAATAGTAAAAGAAAGCATACCTTTAAAACCACTGAGGCATCTCAAAGGACCATTTCACTAGAGTAAATAATGTTATCTTAGAAGACTAACTTATCTTTTTTAAAAACCCCTTCCTTATGTTGTTCAAAGATCCTTGGTTAGCAAAGAGAACTGTTTAGAGTGAACTAAAATATCACCTACCAAATCCTTCAAGCTGAGGACCTTATTTTAAGCATTCAAATAGGTCAACAAAGAAATAAGCAAAACCACTTTCTTCTGAATTGATATTTCAACCATTGTAGATAGGCCAATGTACAACCTAATTTCTATTTTCATTTTTAATATGCAACCTATTGATCTTCAAAATATCCTGAAGGAAACTTGCACAAGACATGCATATAATAGGACCAATAAAATATGCGTTATGGATTCCACAACATTGAGAAAGGATAAAATTAAATTTAACAAAAATCAGGCCAAGAGAATTACTGCTGTTTGGCATCACAGTTAGTCTTTAACACCTCAGAAGTCAAGTACTCAGCTTTTCTTTGTACTGGCTTTGCATAAATGGGCCAACGACATTTCCTTCTATTTTTTTAATTTTTTTTCTGTCCCCTCAGTGCAGTTCCTAGACACATCACTTCAAATCTATGCAGTTATCTAATTATTCAGTCTCTCTACATTTCTAACTCATTATACTTATTATCGTTTTGTCCTATGAAGAGATTATAAAAAACATTTGTTAAAATATCTCAAGAAAGGAAGAACAAAAAATGATCCACGCAGCAAGTTAGTGCCAATCACAAGACAGTAAATAGCATGATTTCTGAAGCCAAAATCAGAGTTGGATCTTCTCACCACAAATGTGGTCCAATATGAAGCTCTTCATGGAAAAGAAAGTTACCAAACATTATTTGAAATAACTAATTTCCAAAAAAAGATATGATTAGTCCCTTTGTGGTTTATTGTTACAGCTTGTAGCCTGTAATTATGTTAGGCCTCTGAATCCCCATATGTTGGCCACAGTGGTTGGGGGTGGATGGGGGGGAACTAATAGTAGATTAAACATGTTTTAAGCCACCACACACGACTGAGCAATTCACTGCTTGTCAATAGTAGACTCAAGGCACCATGTAATCTGTGCAATGAAGCAAACGCTAATAATGTGTACTTGATTTCTTCTGAAACTTCACATAAAAACCTCATATTAGTTCCTAATGGAAAGCAAGCCTATTACTGAACACACTTTGTATTTTCATTAATAAGTGCTACTGATTTATTGAACAGATTATATTTATTGTAACAGAACGGAAGCATGCAGTTAATTACTAGTTTTTTCGAATTAATTAGTTTTTTATGTGACTAGAAAATTCTTCAATGGAAGAATTTTAGCACTCTCTGCAAGAGTTGGATGAAGGTGGTGTTCGAGAAGTCAGGCCATCTCCTTCTGTCTAACAGTATGTTTGTACCCATTAACCAACCCCTCCTTACCCCCCTGCAGAACCCATGCACTGCTTCATGCATTGCTAGAACCATACACATGGGGAGGGCGTACGGTTCAGTGCAAAGAGAATTGAGACTTGAGAGCCACTTAATCCTGGATTCCAGTCCCAGCTCTGACACAAGTCATTCTGCTCTAGGAAATCTTGAATCTCAACTTCTTTATTTGTAAATGGGGATAATATTATCCACTTCACAGTATTGGTGGGGGTGTCTAAAAGAAATAAGATATACACAGAGACTTTTCTATGTTGTAGATACTGATGCTAAATTACTAAGCCCTTCCATTGAATAGATCCAACAACAAACAAGAATGTTCTGTGCTGACACACTTTTGGTCTTGTGATGAAGGCAAATTATACAGTCACAGCTCTCCTAAGACACTTTTGAGATCAGGTAACCCCACCCTTTCCATATTTTACAGATGCAAATCCCAAAGTCCTGACCTATATGATAATTATTTGTCCTGAAGTCAAGTTAATTTAAGTCTCTGCCTTCTTTGCTATTAGAACCTGTTGTCTGTCTTTCAATGTAGGGTTCTTTCTACTACACCAAACTGCCTTTGGAATTCTAAGGCATCTTGTCCAACCATATACCAAATCATGAAATCTTCAGCCAGCAATTCACACATATTCATTGAGCTTCTGCAGAAGACATAACTTTGATAAACACTTGGGATATGGATAATAAGCAAACAGATACGATTCTTGCCCTACAGAAGTAAAGGAACTCTGCAACTTGATTTATCTATCTATTTATCTACATTTTTCTACATTGCCATAGAACCTGGACCATCTATCATATGCATGGCATTTTTGGGTGGAGGAATCATAACATCAGGAGGTTTAGAAACTTCTCTAGGTCATATAGCTAATTAGTAGCTCAGACAGAATCATAACAGACAATTCTGAGTTCCAATCTCAAAGTTCCAGCCTAGGATCCCAATAAGAACACACAGAAGGTATTTAAAAAAAGAAAGAGAGAGACAGAAAATAAATCAAAAAGATCTTGGTCCTAAACAAAGGGAATTTTCAGATCTTTTACAAGCCAACTCAGTAGAACCAGAATTCATAGTTCTTATTTGATTTAGCAAGCCTGGCTGGAGGTTAGCAGATATTTGTCACACAGGTGCCACATGAAGCTCCAGATTACATGCAAAGGGAAGCAGCCTAACATCAGGGTAAAGAGCCAGACTGGAGTTAGACTGCCTGGGTTTACATCCTGATTCTGCTACTTACACATGAACTTTAAGATGTCAGTTAGTCCCTTTGTATCTCAGTTCCTATTCGGAGATGACTCTGACCTTTTTGTCTAAGCAATCAGAAGAATGGATTGACATTCTGAAATGGGGAAGGAGAACCACATTTGGAGAGCAAGATTGGGAGCCCCATCTTGTCTGGGGACCGAGGGTGCCTTTTAGGCATCCAAGAAGAGTTGTGAAGTAGGTAGTGGCATATATATGTCTAGAGGTCAAGGGAAAAGTTCAGGCTGGGAATTACATACTGGTGGCGTCAATATCTAGACCACATTTATCTCTATGAGACTGGATGAGATCACCATATCTTGTTGATATGGTCAGATTGATGTTTTAGAAATATCACTCTGACAGAGCAGAGTGAGAGGAATGAGACTAGAGGTATGAGATCAGCTTGAAATTTATAGCAGTGGTTCAAGCTAGTGATTATTGAGGATGATAAACAATAGCAGTAACCATGGTAATAACAAAAATGAATTGTACAGAGGAATATAATACCAGTTAAAAATATAGCAAAAGTGGTACAAGGGCCAGGCCCCTTTCTCTTATTTTTGTTGCCTGAAAGCAAAGAAGGAAAAGATTAGTTTATCTCTCTTGGAATTTGTGCCACTGGTCCCACAGGGAAAGACAGGGCTCCCATCATAAACTTATCTCAGAGCAGACAAATTTCACAATGTTTTAACGATGAACCTCTGCCCATTTTTAGAATATCTTCTCCAATCACATATTAATTTTGTCTTTACCTATGCCATTCCCAGCACAATCCACATCCCATGGTGAAATGCCAGAGGCAGTAACAAAAGAGGCTGTAAGGGCGGTTTCTGCCACTTTCTGTAGGGTGTTTTCTCCTTTCTAGCAAATTTGAACATGTGAAAACTGTTTCTCCTATTTCTCAGCACTCTCTTCTTCCAACTGCTTGTTTAAGATTCTTTATTCCTGTGTCCAGCATTCCTACATCAAAAATCCTTTATGTGTGTGGGGGTGGGGGTAGGGATGTTCACTGTGTGTGGGGATGAAAATTCTATGAACATAGAAGGCATAAGAAAATACAGAATGGCATAGAGGAAGCCAGAATACACTTTGCTTAGCAAAAAGAGGGAATAAAAGAGAGACTTGTTGACTCAACTTTGGAGAAAGTGATGAGTTCCAATTAGGAAGCATAGAAGGGAGTGGAATGGACAGGGTCAACGACCCTTCAGGGTAGGTGGTCCCTATTGTATTTGACTACCAGGCTTTCGAACGTAATTTCTTATTATTTTCCCTGTAAGAATATGGATCTTCTCACAGAATTCTTTAAACTGGCAACATTTGACTTTCTGTAGATTTGTAGTTTTAGATTTGTGAACTTTCCAAAGAATGTGCAGAATCTTTTATGAAGGCATGGGGAAATTGCAGTTTCCAATCCCTTCCGTTTTCCAAATTATACAAGGTAAAATCAGAGAAAAATCGGTATCTATAGTGGGCTCTTGGCCTATATGTTATATATCACAATTGTATCAGAAGCCAATGATATTAGCAGATTGTTTTACTATTCTAACATATAGTAACACATTCTCACTAGCTAGGTGTTTTTCTTGAGTTATTTTACGTGTCATATTTCATTCCATCAAAAGATGTAGATATGTCGTTCTTTATTGTTTTGGGGGGGAGTATGTTTTATTTTGTTTTGTGAATTCCAGATGGAAAGAAATGCCTGTAGCATGAAACAGGTATGGCTATTCTCTAAGCACACTAACAGCCTATGTGAAGGGTGACACTATCTGTGAGAAAAATACAAAGCTCTGAATAATGGCTGATGGATCTCCACATTGCCTATCTGTCCTATGACTTCAACTTATCTCCTATGAGCTTCAGCACTGGTTTCAGTTAGCTGTCACTGTATAAACTATGCCCAAATTTAGTGAGTTAAAACAACAGAAAAGCATAGAGATTAGGATTCAGATCCTCTTGGTTCATATTGTGGAGTCTCATCATTCTGCAAGTTGGACAAGTCTTGGCTGGGAGGTTTTTCTCCTGCGTGTGATGTTGGGGAGAGTGAGAATCTCAAAGGTGGCTTCTTTACTCACAAATCAATTCCTCAGCTGAGATGGGTGGAACAGCTGGGATCTGGTTGAGAATATCTCTCGTGATCTCCGCACATGGTTGGAGTCTTGTGCTGAATTGTTTCTCGCCAAAATTCGTCTGTTGAAGTCCCAGCACTCAGTACCTCAGAAAGTAGCCATGTTTGAAGAAAAAGTTTTAAAGAGGTGTTTAAGTTAAAATGAGGCCATCAGGATGGGACTGTAATCCAGTATGACTTGTGTCCTTATAAGAAAAGAAAGAAACACCAGGTATGTGCGTGCACAGAGGGATGACCACGTGAGGAGGTACCGAGAGGTGACCATCTGTAAGCGAAGGAGAGAGGCATCAGAGGAAACCAACCCTGCCGGCACCTTGATCTCAGACTTCCAACTCTTAGAACTATAAGAAAATTAATTTATGTTGTTTAAGCCAAAGAGTCTGTGGTAATATGTTATGGCAACCCTGGCAAGCTAATATAGCTAGCTTGGGTTTTTCTCATAGCATGGTGATCTCAGAAGAGTTGAACTTCTTATATGGTAGCTGGCTTCTAAGAGAGAAATGGAAATCCACCAGTGCTTGTAAACCTAGGCCTGGGACTGGCATAACATCATTTCTGCTGCATTCTGTTGACCAGAGCAACTCAGAGTTCTGCCCAGCTTCAAGGGAAGAGAAAATAGACTCCACCTCTTGCTGTGTGAAGTGGTGCAGTGTGCTCCCAAGGAGAGACGGACTTGATGGCCATCTTTGGAGATTGTTTAGCACAAATTCTGTTCAAAACCCACACTTCTTTTCAACCCCTCTATGAAAAAATCTGCCCCACTCACTGTTAGAAAACCTTATTTCCTGCTTCAGTGAGAACAGTGACGCCATCTAGTGTTATAACTCACAAATTTCTGCTACTTTGCTAAAAATTTTATCAGTGGTGGTATCTGTTATTTCTTTTGCTCTTTTCCTCCAGGCTTTAATAAGAAAGAATTTTCTTCCTAGTCAAAGTTAATTCTTGCACCTGAGCCCTGGAATGTTCTTCATTTCTGGATATTTTTCTTCAGTCATCGTGCTCTCTTGTGTATCATAAACTGTTCATTTTGTGTAAGCTCCTTACTGTCAGCCTATAAATAGGTACACATCTCTCCTGATTCTAAAGTTTGGCCTTGCATTGGCCCAGAGTTTCCTAAAATATGCTCTACTGTAGTATTCCCCTTCTTCTCTGCTCAATAAATCTCTTTGGAAGTGTGGTTTACCCTCACTATCTCTGCGTCTTTACCTAGGATTAGTTTCTCAGCTCTCTACACTGTACTTTCTATCCCTAACACTCCACTGAAACTACTCTGAATAAGGTGTTTTTTAAGCCTCCTATTTAAAAATATAATAGAAGATTTTTAGTATTTACCTAACTGGATATTTCAAAGCATAAAATAGATACTCCCTATCCCACATCTATTATCTAATCCTTTGGTTTCTCTGGTGTTCTTTCTGCCTGTCAACTAGAGAATGCTTTCATCTTCAAGGGTTTTTTTCCTACACACATTCTGTAAGCATTTCTGTTCCTTAGAGTTCTGTCCCTTATCAAGTGTTCTCTTCAGTTTTCATTCTCCCCAGAGGAGCAAACTCATCGTTTCCCACCTATTATATTAAATCTGAAGTTAGTATTTCTAGTCCTCATCTCTCAATCAAGCTGTGCATCCCATCATCTGCTAGTCACATCTGCCATGCTCTGGCACAGACCTTTGAAATTCAGTATGACCAAAACTAAACGTTCTATTTTCCATACACCAAAGCTACATTTTCTTTCACATTCTCTGTTACTTGAGGGTCATGATCATCTATATAGAGAAATTTGGGATTGTCTTTGACTCCTTCCTTTCCCTAGTGATCCATATCCAATCAACCATCAAGTTCTGTCATATTTTTTCTTAACACTTTCTCAAATCTTTCTCCTTTTCTTAAGCCCAGTCCTACATTCAGAGTTCATGCCTACATCATCTCTCGTGTGAAGTGGTCAGGAATGTTTTATCAGCCCATACATCTATTCCCTAATCAATCTATTCTTCATCTCACTACTAGGTCTTACAAGTAAGATGGAAAAATTGACCAGGTCATTTCTCTATTGAAATTAATATTTTAGTAACTCTATTTGCTGTCATTGAGACTAAATTTCTTAAGTCCTTGAGCCAAGACACACTGTCTGCTTCTGAAGTTTACCCAGGTAAACCATTGAGGAATGAGAGGAAATACTAGTGAAAGTTTGGGTCCAACAAACTGTCAGAAATAAAATATTCCCCAATTCATGTTCTTATGTTTTTTTTAAAAAAAAACAAGCTAAAATCCCCAGAGCATATGGAATCCAAAAGTCAATCATTTTAAAAAGAGGATGTAACCACGTTTAGGGTAAAGATATATTTAATTGTGTATTAGTAGTTCTTGAGAACTGATTTAGCTGTGGTTATCTACGCTTTTTTTATATATTAGGTAGTAATAGGAAGGAAAAAGAAATTATGAGAAGCCAGTGACATATGACAATTTTTCAATGCTACCTATTCTGGAACATTCTGTCTCCAAACTAATTACACCGTGCAACTACAAGATCTCAAAAGGAACACAAAAGCCATAAATACTGAAGAATCACATTTTCACTTCATATACAAATTTGCAATTCTAAACCATGCTAATATTTTACTTTCTTGGTCTAAATTTCATTTTAAGGAAATTAAATTTACTTTAGGATGCAGTTTTATAATGGAAGAAGCAATTAATTTTGCCAATTGTGAGAGTCAGCAAAAAGCATATAAAAATTGTTTATATATATAAACAAATGTCTCTTGCATAACACTTTCTTGCAGTTTACAAATGTCTCCGGCATAACACTGTCTTTGTGCTAGCCCTTTGGGCACTTTATTTAAAGTGCCTAACTGTATAATTACGTTCAACCATAGTGTTCGAATTGTCTTATATTAATATGCACAACACCACCATGAGATAGATACCATTATTGTCAATTACACAGACGAGGAAATGCAAACACAGAGATTAATGGTGTTCCCCAAGAACCCACAGGTAGGGAGCGGCAGTGCTGCAATTCGAGCTTAAGCAGTCAGCCCAAAGTCATGCTCTTCTTAACCATTATCCCATGCTACCTGCACTCTCAGATTTATCGTCTGCTTTCCATTTCCACTCCCTCTACTCAGTTTAAAGGCTTTGATTATTGCAATGTCATAGTTAGCTTGTTTATTTATAGTCTCGTCATCAGTACCTCCACTACACTTTGTCAAAGTGATCTGGTTTTTGGCAGTTTTAATGCTATAAAGGAATACCATAGATAGGGTGGTTAAACAAGAGAAATGCATTTCTCTCAGTTCTGGAGGGTGGGAAATTGGAGATCAAGGTGTCAGCAGATCTGGTATTTCCTGAGAGCCTACTTCCTGGTTCATATGTCATATGTCACTAGCTTCCAGATTGTTTTCTTCTCCTTAAATCCTCACATGGTGGAGAGCAGAGAGGAAGCAAGCTCTCTGTGTCTTTTTATGTAGACACTAATCCTATTCATGAGGGTTTCGCCCTCAAGACCTAATTACCTCCCAAAGATCCCACTTCCAAGTACTATCATATTGGGGTTAGGATTTCAACATATAAATTTTGGAAGGACATAAACATTGAGTTCATGACATTATCTTCATAAATAGCAAATCTATTATTAATACCAACTCTGCTTAAATTCTTCAATGGCTTTCTATTCTTTCATTTAAATAAAATTTAAATTCCTTGGCATGATGGTCAAGGCCCTTCAGGATTTGGCATTTTCCTGCATTCCCATTCTCATTCCCTAACACTCTGTGCCTCATATTCTTTGCTCTACTCACAGAGGACAAAGTACCTGGCATGTTCCTGCTGCTATGAGAAAATATCTTAGACTGGATAATTTATAAGTAATTGAAATTTATTTCTCACAGTTCTGGAGGCTGGGAAGTCCAAGATCAGAATACTGGCAGATTTTAGTGTCTGGTGGGGGCTGCTCCCTACTTCCAAGATGGTGCCTTGTTGCTGCATCCTTCAGAGGGGAGAAACCCTGTGTCCTCACATGGTGGAAGAAACAGAAGGGCAAAGGGCCTAGGGAGCTGCTTCTTCTTCTTTTTTTTTTAATTTGGAAAATGTTTTGTTGAATTTAATTTAAGTATCTAGGGAGCTTCTTCAACCTCTTTTATAAGAGCACCAATTCCATTCATGAGGGTGAAGCACTCACGACTAAATCACTATCCAAAAGGCCCCACCTCTTAATACTATCACAGTGGACATTAGGTTTTAACAAATGAATTTTGTAGGAAGACATGCATTCAAATCATAACTTTCGACCACTGGTCCCCCAAAACTCATGTCCTTCTTACATGCAAAAGGCATTCATTCATTCTATTCCAACAGCCCCAAGAGTCTTTACTTGTTCCAACACCAACTCACAAGTCTGAATTCCAGAGTCTCATCTAAATATCCTCTAAATCAAATATGGGTAAGACTCAATATGCAATTTATCCTGAGGCAATTCATTTTCCAGCTATGAACCTGTGAAATCCACCAACTTAATTGCTTTCAAAATACAATGATGGGACAGGCATAGGATAGATAGCTATGTTGTTTTGCCAGCTTTGTAATTTGATTCTTCTACCTCAGGAACTCCTTTTATCGTTCCAAGTCTCCAATATCTGTGAAGTTCTACCTGCCCTTCCCCATTCTACCAGACCGTTTTTGCATCTCTCTTATGGCACGGTTACGATGAATAGCTGGTTTATTTGTCCATTTACCTACCATGCTGTTAGGTCAGGTGCTGTGTTCTTTCATTTTTGTGTCTTTAGTTCTCAATAAATTTAAACTGATAAATGGGTAGATCAGCAGAGCGTAATTTGAGTGCTATCTCTGTCAGTTATTAACAGTGTAACTTTGTTGTCATACCTGTAAAATAAGATAATGGTAGTCCTTATGTATATGGTAAATTTTTCGTGAGGATTAAATGAGATAATATATGTAGAATGATTAGCATAATGCCTGCCACATATAAATATGCAAAAATGTTAGATTGCATTCTTATTGTTATTCTGGAATATATAACATCGTGTTCATGAAAATACCATGCATGGTGTTCTTTGATTCTGAATCTTATTTTGAATAAGAGCTATAATCCCAATTTGTAGCTATAGTACATTGAATTTTATTTCCCTATGAATAAACTCAAGCCTATTGGATTAATGTCATAATTTGCAGAAAAGCTAGTGGAATTCTTCCAGCTGCGAGCACCAACTAGTTCCCTCACTACAGCGCTACACATATTCCTCCACCCAGGCTCTGCGTTTGGAACAATTTTGAAAAACACCCCTTAGCACATAGGGAAGCTACGCTCTCATTAGACAGCCACTTACGTGAGGAGGATTTCAGAGTCTCCAAGTCCCCCAGGGATGGCACAATTATGAGAGCTGAGCCGATCCACTGACAACCCACACCAAGGGCTAGAGTCAGTTTCTTCTGAAGATGGTTGCTTTTCTTCTGATAACTTTAGCTGAGAGCTTCATCTTATTTACTAGAATATTCTGTGTTAACTGAATAGAATATTGTGTGACTGCCATTTTGGGTTCAAACCACAAGAATTTGGGTTAAAAGCACTACCCTACTATACTGGCCTTCTGGCTATCCTATTGTTATTAATAGGATATCTTTTTTGAGGAACTCCTCTTTTAGTTTCACATCTTACTTACCTATTTGACATTAGAAACATATTTTTAACACCTCTGAACCTCAGATTCCCCATCTCTGTAACTGGGTGTGTAATGCCTCTCATGGAGCATTAAGATCATTAGAAATCAACACGACAAGTGTCTTGTATAGTGGTAGCCATATAACTTGTGCCCAATCCATGATGCTCAATAGCAGTAGGTATCATTTATTTTCAGTTAATCCTGTGACCATCAACTTATCACGAATCCGTAAGTATGGATCTAAAGAGTAATTTCTTATTTCTTTTCACAATTCAGATTATTGGTTTTCTGAAAATTTTGAGGTCTCAGCTGCTCCTAATTTGTCACACATTCGCTCATGCTCAGTGCTCAAAGGAGTTAAGTAATGTTCACATCACATGCTCCACAGAGTTATTGGATGGAGAAAGAAAACCTTTTCAAAGACAATGACTAATTATAGAACAAATAAAATAATTTAGTTTTAGACTTTAAAATTCATAGTAATTGCATTATCTTAGTTATATACATATTCAGACATTCAGTAAATATTAAACACTAGCCAGGTAGGTCAAAAGAGGACCCGAAAGAACTTGTAACCAAGGGGGGAAGAAAAAAATGGTAAAATAGTAAAAGGAGCCACCATGATAAATGGCAATAAGGCTCTAGGAAAAGTAGAATGGAGAAATGTGAAGAATTAAGCTAGCCAGACAGGGTGAGAGGAGAGAAAAGGGGACCTGGGGAAGGTGATATTTCAATCATGAATTAAAAGATCAGAGAACATTCCCTACACAGGGAGGGGACATTTCGGGCTTTGGGGTGTGCATGACCAGACAGAGTACAGAGGGAGCGGCATGCAGTTGGGTTTAAGTAGAGAGTTGTGCTCATGATGAGAGAAGTCCAGTAGCAGCTAAAGAGGATATCAATACCAGAACAGCATAGGATTGATGTGCAAAATGAGGATTATAGCAATTTATCCTAAAGAAAGGATTTAAAATCTGCCTAAAAACCTTGCTTGAGTTAAAGGACAGTTCCCACAGAGGTAAAGTTTAGGCTAATTCTGCAAGTTCAGCAGTGCCTCAGAAATTACTTACATTCAAATTCCTAACCAGCACCTGTAAACCATGTTTTATGCAGTCTTCTATGAACTCTTCTTCCTCTTCCACAGATTGGTTGAAATTTTGTGACATTATTTTCTCAGCAAAAAACTTATCTCACCTAATAGTGTTGGTTCATATTTGTAATGAATAAAATATTGACTATATTGACTTGTTCCGTTCTCCATTAAATTCCTTTGAATGCCTCTAAATTACAACCTTCTGTACAATTGGCCTGAACATTAAAGCATGGATTTTTGTTTCTGCATAGAATTATTTAGACAATCCAGTGTCTGAGTCCCCCAGGTCAGCACAAATTCAGTTTCCAAAAGAAACAGAGAATGACTGACTGAGCATCAGAGCTGCCCCTTTGGTAAGAAAAGATGAACTCCATTCTGATTATTAAGTCTATGTCAACCTATAAAAATTTCAAATGGTTTATATAATCTCCACGTTTTTTTCAGTTTTGCTTAAAACTTTGAAGTAGCAAAAATTCCAGTTCTTTTCAAAGGTAAAATCTTCCTTACCTTAGATGCAAAACTACTGTGTTACTAAGTTCTCAAGATGAGAGAACTGCAGAGTCTTCAGCTCTTCCTCTGGGAGCTACTCAGTTCCCTTTAGAAACATTTCCCCAGCTCAATTACACTAGCAAATCGTAACACTGCAGAGTTAGGTTTCGCAGCCAGATACCTGCTGGGGATGGGGAAATTTGATGTAATATTTCATGATACTGGAGGGGTTTTCTGTCTCGCCCCCATCTGCTTCTCACAGAGCTGGCTTTGTTGGAAAGTATATCCACCGCCCTTTGCTTTTTTGCCAGCCGCAGCTCTGAAGAAGAAGCAGTTTTTCCCTAGAGCGTTCACACCACCTTCTCGGAAAGGAGTAGGTGAAAATTCAACCTTCAAGCATCTTGAGAAAGGCTCTACCTTTTACTCAGAGATTTTCAAGAGCTCATTGAAATTTTCTGGATGCTCATTGAACAGAACTATCCATATGTGTCAGAGTAGTGTAATTTTAGAACATTCGGAAAGTTATTTTACCTCTCAAAAGCTCTTGCATTTCACCACTAAAATTAGAAAATAGTGACTAATTCACAATATTGTTTTCAGAGGCGCTTGGTAATTGTTATCATCTAAAAGTTTATTATTTTGTATCATTAATGTTGATAATAATAAATACCTTCCACTGGACAGTGTCCAACATTTCATACATGAGTTGGTCCATGTTTCGACTATAAGAGTTTGACGTTTTTAAAAAGTCAGTTCCTCCAGAAGGCGTTTGTATTAGTGTAACAGACAGTTTTCCAGGCTTGCTGCCAGCTGAGATAAGGCTCTGAGGGCTTGAGGGGAGTGTACTGTTAATATACAAGCACCATGGCAGCAAATGGGGCCTAGGATTCTTACCACCACTTTATAACTTACAGGTTTTGTTACCTAGGTCACTGAATTTACCTTCCTGACTTCAGCAGGCCTCCTGTGAAATCTGAGTAACATGAGACATTATAGGCCTAAAGGCTGAGACAATTTCTTCCCTCAGGGGTACAGTGGTTGACATAAAATGTGCTCTTACATGGCAGCTGCCATTATGCTCAATAGTGGTAGACATCGTTAGTTTTTAAAATTAATACTTTGAATATCAATGCATTAGTGAATATATAAACATGTATGAAGATAGAATTTCCCTACTTTTCCTCATGATTCAAATGATCAATTTTCTTACAGTTTTGAGGAATAATTATCAATCGCTAAGTTTGAATAAAAAGGTAGGCTGGTATTGGAGGGATTCCAATAATAATTATGATGTTAACAATCTAATAGTAGCAATAATAATAATAACTATCATTCATTAATGTTTATTGTTTGGTCAGGATTACGTGGATTTAAGGAATTTAAACTAGCATAGGCAAGAGAGAAAAGGACAGGGGATGGGGAGGAAGAGGGAGAAGGAGAGAGATTCACTAGATTGACAAAGGGTATTTCATGGAACCCAAAAGCAGAAAGTAGAACTGAACATCAGTAGACATTAGGATCCAAAATTGGAAAACTCTCAGGAATGAAGATTTATATTTCTGGAGCCATGTTGTTTTTGTTTTTTCCGCATCTCTGAGGTCATGGCTGAGAAATAATTTCTCCAGGTGGTTCTACAACTCCCCTTTGCTCACACCGAGAGAGACAACTGGTGTCTCTGATTTCCAAATCAAGATGTCCCAATAAGCAAAGCTCCCTGGCTGATCTCATGATGGCCATCAGGGCAGGGGCAACAGTTAATACAAAAAAGACTACAGAAGCTCTTGCTTATGAATTGGGAGGTGGAGGCAGGATTACAGCCTTAAGTTAATTTGTCCTGAGTCCATTAACTAATGGGAGGCAGAGCCTGGAATAAACCAGGTCTGTCTGGCACTCAAGTTCCTGTTGCCTTCAGCTTTGTTGCTCTGCAGTTAAAGTGGTCTAGCACAGTGCTCTCGGTGACTCAGGGCTGCCTTCAGGGGACACAGTGATGAGAGACTCAGTGAAGCAAAGGTCTTACCTGAGAACCATATCCAGCACCCTGAAGGGACAGCAAGGAAATAAGAAGGCCTTTGGGAGAAACAGAGATTCTTTCCCTCTCCCGTGAGGTGGCTTCAGACAAGCCCTAAAGATCAGGGTTTCTCAAACATTAATACACACGCGAATCACCTGAGGTCTTGTCAAAAGGCAGATTCTGCTTCAGTTCTCCTGGGATGGGGCCTGAGAGTTCGCATTATTAACAAACTCACAGGTGACACTGATGCTGTGAGTCCTGTCCCAGGACTGTGCTATGTGGATGAGGTTTTAGGAAAAAGTACTAGGGAAATGAAGCAGCGAGAATTCTCGTGGTTTCCTGGACCTTCCCCACAGCTGCACAGATGCAGGTTACTTGGCGGCTCATACCTCCACATTTGCCTATCCTCCCAGTCCTGTGACAAGATGAATAACTACAACTTCGGTAGCTTGCTGGAGCAACTAAGTAAAAAGTATGTGCCAGTTAAAAAATTGTTGGCAAATAATCCGTGAGTACTGCCAGAAGACAATTTATTTGGAATTTGTCTTGTTAAGATACACAGGACTTTTTATATCAGAAATTTATTTTTTTTCCATAACTCAACTTTGAAGAAACTTACTAACATGCATAGTAGGAATTTTTGTACATCTTGCTGATTAAATATGTATGTATTTGTATATATAATACACACACATACACATACATACAGTGCTCAGAAATAATTATTTGGTATTATTTCTGATGTGTGTGACCTTCTTTAGTGTTCCTCTGTCTGGCTTGGACAGGAGCTCAGGGTCTAATTATCACTACCACATTTTTTGGGTGCTTAAAATATGTTAGATACCATGTAAAATAAATTACATGTATTATCTCATTTTATTCACACAAGAACTTAAGCTCTAGGTGTTAATTTTACTTCCATTTTTTGCAATGATGAAACTGAGGCTAAAACATATGAGGTGGCCAAGTGCCGCCCAGTACTATCTAACACTGATTCCACTCTTTCATCAAACATTTGATCTCTACCCTCACTCCCCCAGTGACACCCTTGTTCCTTTGACTTCCTGTTGTTGCTGTGTTCCAGGACCCACCCTTAACTCATCCTCAGCTCAGACTTTGTCCTCTTCTGCCCCTTCATAGCAAGGTTGGAAATGTTGGAAAGCCATTCTGGCCACACCCAGCACCACTTCTACTGCTGTCTTCCTTCGGCTTCTTTCATTAGCTTCCTGCCATTCTCAGAATCTTCAGTGGTAGCTCCCGATATTTTCTACACATCCCAATCCCAAATCCCAGGTGTGCCTCCATCCCTCTTAGCAGATGACTTCCTATTTAATGAAAAGATGGAGACAAATTTTCCTAATGTCACTTACATATACTTCGAACTGAAATATCAGAAAACTAAAATGATTGTGATTTAAACAATGAGGAGTATAAATCTCTCCCCAAGTATGAAATTGAAGATTAGCAATCCCAGAGATACTGTACTGCCTCAATGTTGTTATTAGATGCAGATTTCTCTTCTTCTTTCATCCTTAGCATTTAATTTGGATTCTTAGGTTTCCACCATGTGGTTATAAGATAGTTCCCTTATTCCAAGCATCATGACTTTATGCTACCAATTGCAAGGAAGGAAATTTATATATCATGGAGCAAAATACTTCCCAGGAGTAAGCTCAGCAGAGATCTCCTTAATATATATTTGGCCCAAATTTGGTCATTTGCCCATCCTCAATCTCCAACAGAGGATAGCCATGGTGAGCTTAAATCAATCATAGTTCATCCTCCGGGATTTAGGGAGGCACCTGCCTTCCCTAAGCACCATGAACAAAATGTCTAAACTTGGGCTCTTCCCTTGGTGTAGTATGGCTGCTGAGTGGGCAACCTAGAGTATCTAACTCTTTTCCCTCATTGCTGTTTCTCTCTTTCTCCTGCCGCTTCCTCCCAGCCTCAAAGTCACCATGTGGAGCCACTATCCTCTTAAGCATTCTGGTCTCTTCCTTCCATCCAGCACCAGATTCTTCACCTCACCAGCCCTCCTGGTTCCACTTCTGCCCTTTTTCTCTTTGCCTCACCAATGATCATTTCTCCAGTTTTCAGCTTCTCTTTCATCTTTTCCTTCAAATATATTCCAGTCTTCCCTACAAAGAATTAATCACAGCAAAAGCAAAACAAAACAAAAATAGCTTTCCCTTAGTCTTTGATATCTACCAGCTGCTGTCTTCGCTCTCTCATTTCACAAACATCACCCAAAAAGTAATCAATACTCTGTACTTTCATTTTCTCACTGCTGACTCATATAATTCTGTAGAGTCTGGCTTTTGCCTCACCAGTGGGTGGAGGGAGCAACACCATCAAACTCTGATCCAATCTAAAGGTCTTTCTCTCAGGGTCTATCATATTCTGGGAGCTTTCTTCTTCCTTGGTCCCTACAGCTCTTCAAAATTCTACATCTTCCCAGCCCAAGCCTGCCTACCTCAGCCACTTCTCTGACTCCTCCAGCTCTGTCTCATTCATTAGATCTTCTTCACTAGATTGTAAACAACTTGAGAAAAGGGAACAGGTCTGATGGAGAAGAAGGGTGTAGCTCAGGTTTCTGCTTTCTCTGGGATCATAAGGTAAGGTGCAAAGAAAGACAAATAGATTGAGTTTGGGGAGAAGCTGGGGTTTTAGGTGTCTCAGGGATATTCAGGTAGAGATGGCTAATAACCAGTTGAATGCATGGGTCAAGAGAGATAATCTGGCCTCCATGATAATCAAAGCCATGGGAGCAAATGAAATAATTGAAGGAAAGAGCATAGAGTGAGAAGACAAGAGAGCTCAGGCCAAAGCCCTAAAGAGCAAAAACATTAAGGGTTAGACAAAGAGGAATTTGGAAGGTAAAAGGGAATTACCTAGGAAGCAGGGGAAAAACAAGGAGAGTGTGGTGTCATGGTTTAAGAAGGAGGAAGTGGTCACCAATACTAATTGCTCTCAAGAAGCTAAGAAGGATAACCTCCAAAAAGATACTATTGGATTTAGTGACATAGGCCACAGTGGCCCTTGATGAGAGAGCAGTTTCAAGCAAATAGTAGAGGCAGATTGGGGTGGGTGAAAAGATAAGTGGAAGATGGGAAAATGGAGACGGTTGAGTGTAGGCTACTCTTCTGAGAAGTACATAGAAAAGGGAAGAAAGAGAGGTGGTTAGAGAGGGAGAATTCTTGGTAATTAATTACTTGTTTTTAGATGAAAGAGACCCAAGTATGTTTAGATGCTGGTGACAAGGAGTAAGGATGAATTCCTAGGTTTAGTGGCAAGAAGTCAAGAGCTTCCTCTTTGATGGCTTCTGTTTACTCTGTTAAGCAGGAGGTAGGGTTATCTGCATGTTAGGGAGGAGATGGAGAAGCTGGGTGTTTGAGGGGAGGAGAGAAGGTTTAAAATGGCTGATGTGAAGAGAAGAATGAGCTGACTAGTAGTGTTGTGGGTCAGCACCGAGAGCCTGGTAGAAGTTGAAAATACTGGCTTCATAGTGGCACAAATTCGTGAGCTTCAATAGTTTTCTCTAGCAGTGCTTAGCTGCCTGGATATAGGCATGGAAAAGGTGGACAGTCGGACTTATCCAAGATTGGGACGTTGCCAGGCAGGTCCAACAAACCAGGAAACTGAGGCTATTGGTAAGAGAGTGATAAAGTAGAAGACCGTGATGTCTGGTCTGAGCAGAGTGAAGAATATAAGAGACAAATCCTCTATGAGCCAAGCCGTAGCGAAACTCTGGAACACGTGTAGAGGCTTCTGGAAAAGAGGGGATGAGGTGAGGGAGGAAGACCTGAGATGGGATGGAAAGGCAGGTTTGGGAGGTTGAGCCCAGAGACTGGACCATATGAGACCAAATAGGGGTGGGGAAGGCAGGCTGAAGGGGGATTTTTAAGCAGCAGAAGGCTGGGACCATGTCTTACTCATCAGTATTACTTGCACAACGTGCGGTGCAGAATTTTAGCTCAATCCCTCATCTGTTGGAAAATTTCTTTATTAGTCTCCTTGGCTACTCTCCTCCCCCTCTAAACCATCTTGTTGCCAGAATTATAATTCTAAAAGTACAGATGTTGTCACATTCATTCCTTATTTAAAAACACAAACTCCTTAGCATGGATTCAAGTTCTTTCACCACACAACCCAAACTCACTTTCCAACTTGAAATCCTTATACTCTGCCCCCCTTATACAGTCACACTTACACACTTACACACTACTGATATCAGAAACACCTGGAAACACTTCTTAAAATGAAATTCCTAGGTCACACCCAAGACCACCTTAATCAGAATCATCTGGATTCACCTGGGCTGCGTATGTATATTTTTAACACGCATCTAAGGCAATCCTAAAATGCACACTGAAAGTCTGATATGACAGCCTTATATCACATTAATAAGCAAACCTGATTCAAATAAGTGTGAATACCCCTATTTTTTCACTTTCTGAGCATTTATTATATCCAACTGTGTATTTTTTTCTCCATGGAAACAGGACAAAGAAGTCTCTAACACAGAGTTAAGAACTGGACCAAGTATCACTAGACAAGACAGGCTTATAGAAAAGAGTTTCCCTAGTAACAACTTAACTCACCTGAAGGACAATTAGTCTCCCTGCTTTGACTATCTCTGGTTGCCTTGGTGGCGTCACTGGTGATGCCAGCCACAGGTGGACACTTGGTGTACTTCCCAAATGTTTTGAGTTCATTTCCTTTACTCACGTCATGTGTGTCAGCCATCTTTATGGATGTCCCCAGTCCCAGCACCCTGATTCCCCAAATACCTAAAAGCACCAAATGCTATGAAATTTAACAAGCACACAGCTGCAATTTAATGAAAGCATGCCAAGGTTCTAGTAAAAATTTGATTTGAAAGTTTTATAAAATTTTACAAAAGGCAAATCCAGAAGCTTTGTTTAAAAAAAAGTATTTATCATCTCATATACTTGTAAAAATTTACTATTTCTATGACAAAAATCAATCTATCTTATTTATTCTTGTTCGGGGTGAATTCTCTCCATTCACCCCTGCCCCAGTTTGAATTCTTTCCCTTCATCTTGGTGACCTACTTATGAAATAAAATATTATGAGATTATGACACAATATCTGTACCCATATGATGAATGAAGCTGCATGTTACATTGTAAATAGCATCAGGATTAGTTGGGAAGATGGTGGAAATTCCAGATGTGGCTATAGTCATATTTTCATATAGACATAGTTTTATGCTCAGTGAGTGTCTCTGTCTCCGGCTCCCCCTTGCTCTCACTCTCTCCTACCCCCCACTCTTTCATTCCCCTTCCCTGTCTCTCTTTTTCCATTGACTCAGACAAATAAATCCACTAAAACACACTGCCTTTGATATTGCCTCTGACCTGAGGTCATAGAGAAAAGACTCAAAATGAAAATAGAAATCAAATCAGATCCATAAATGGATGCCAGAGGGGACGATAGGATACAGGACAAAAAGACTGGTCTAAGCGTCTCATTTTCTTCACAAAATGACTTCAGCTTGAACAATGGTTCACTTTTGCAGTCTTTGCTCTCCAGTGACAACGCAATGGGGAAAATTGTTTCAAGTGATGACCTGTCTCTGCTGAGCTCTAGAGAAAAGCAGACCAGCCCCAGTCGCCAAGTTGTTGCAGTTGGTCATAGACATCAGCGTGCTCACCTTGGCCTCAGCGAGTCACGCCAAGTTCACAGAGGTTCACGTCCAAAGAAGCACTGCTGAAAAAATCAGGTTTCTCTGACTTTGCTTCTCAGCACCTGTCCTAACAGCACACCTGTCAGTGCTACAGCAGGCAGGGGGCCTCTGCATGTCTCAATTAGGGGTCAGGGCTGAGTTTCAACCTGCTGTAGAGTAGGAAAGTAAGAACAGTGGACAAACAAGTGGACTCCTGAGATGAGCTACAGCTGCATGCCACCTGGGAGCAAGCCAAGCTTTGACAGGTTTCATGCTTTTAGATGTCTGCTGAAAAAAACTTACATGAAATTGCAAGAGGGTAAGTTTATTACCCAAAACGTTCCTGATAATAGGAAAGCAGGATATTGCACCCTATATATTGAAACTCATCCTGATAATGCAGTTGATGGCCAGGGAAGGTGGAAAATATATAATCCAGGTCATTGAGAATTTAATAACTTATTTCAAGAGTGAAGAGAGAGAGAGACTGAAGTCCACATCCAAGCAGAGAAGCTCCAGAATGGAAGTTCCTCCAAGGCTAAACTTGCACTTTATAGCTTGTACTATGGCCTCTCAGAGCATGAAGGGATTTAAGGAGGTCAAACGACAACAGAAACATTCTCCAAAGCCTCCATGTGTTCCTCCATCCGCACCCTAATTCCCTGTTACCCCACCCACCATTCACAGGCTGAATGGCACAAGGTCACATATGCGATTGACAGTTCTTGCATTTCTTCTTCTTAAAAAAGCGTGGTTCCCAATTCCCCATGATTTTCAGAGAGTATATTATTACTAGCACTGAGATACTAGGCAACTAAGTAAGAGAATATGAGTTTGCCACCTGTGAAGGCCTTCAATAGCTGTACCAGAGACACAAGCTGATTTGGCTCAAGGCGTGCTGAGAGTATCAGGCATGGAGTAACAGCTGGACCGGACTCTGGAAATACAAAGGACAACAGTCCCTGACCCTAAAGAACACATCAATTTTTCTTGGAGTAAGAGACAATTTAAGTAAACAGGTATGATAGATCAATTATTGACAGCTGATTAAAAAATCTAAGCTGAATAGAGCTTCTGGAAAAAGTTTTACATGCAGAGGTGGAGATGGGGTTGAGTAGCTTCAAATGGTGATTCTCTCTTAATTAGCTCACTTTAAGTAATCGATGAGGACCTGATAGAACCTAGAGTATAGTGGATGTTTTGTCAATAATGGGAATATCCTCAATTCAGCCAGCATATGTAACTGCTACTCCTTTAGCAAACAACAAGAGTGGGCTTCTCAGGACACTTATAAGAGGAACACTTAGACGTTGGGCACCCCCATCTCATTATACTAACCAAACCAGCATAAAGTGTCACAAGTCAGACAATACTTGACAGTTACTAATAAAATGTAAATCACTGTTTATAAATAAATAAATGCAAATAATTATGTTCTTTTAAAGCACAAGGACGAATGAATGTACTGATCATTCTCTTCAAAGAGCTACATATCATGGCCTCTAACTAAATTATAGCAGAGATTTCATCTAGGCACCCACTGACATGACTGTCATTGCTAGGTGATCTCTGATGTGTCCTCTGTCATTTTTGCATTATGAGAACAGGAGAACTGTCTCAAATAGTGGATCTGTTGCCTTTGTGGCATCATAAAGTGACTTTATTCATATATTTGATCTTATCCCCAGAACTTTACATTGCCACGCATCCAGTTGCATGTTGTGCTCTTCTACAGTGATAACATAA
Source organism: Avahi laniger (assembly GCA_963575035.1). Classification (NCBI taxonomy): domain Eukaryota; kingdom Metazoa; phylum Chordata; class Mammalia; order Primates; family Indriidae; genus Avahi; species Avahi laniger. The sequence continues at coordinate 10,058 of CAUYSK010016579.1, read as the reverse complement.
AATGGGTGTGAAGTCAGCTGTCAACATAGAAACGTTGGCCTTTAGTTGCGCAGCAGGGTGTTTACTCATGTGTTCAACAGTTTTCCCAAAAGAAAGGAAAAAGGGAGATTTGCCCTAAAGGCATTCAGTCTCTCCATACTTCAAGAGTCTACAATCTGGCCTTGCATGAAGCCAGATCAAGCCAAATAACCTGATGTATATTCTAAAGTTCTCTAAAAATTGCCTTTACTGAATTGCATTTTGGCATATTGTCATCAGCTCCATGTATTCTAGGCATGCCAGTGAGGACATCATTATCTTCTATAGTGTCCTCTTCACAACTATCCTGAGAGTAATTTCTGTCTGGTTTTAGTACCTAGAATGGTTGCACTACTCCCATGTAATGGTCTGTTTGTGCTTTTATCTCACAAATATTGGACAATGAGTAACTGACCACATTTTCCATCAGATAAAAATGTGTTTTCCTCACTGCTTTATGAAAAAGTATTCTCAAGTGTCCTGAAGCTTTCTAAAACACTGTGCTTTCATTTCATTAAAACTTTTTTTAAAAAAAAGATATGAGGCTATTCTAGGACAGGGATCAGGAACTTTTCCTATAAAAGGGCCAGACTAAGCACTTTAGACTTTGTGAGCCACACATGTCTCTGTTGCATATTCCATTTTTTTCAACATTTAAAATTGTAAAAACCACTCTTAACTCGTGGGTGTTACAAAAATAGAGGTACACTGGACTTGACCCACAGGCTGCAATTTGCCAACCCCTGTGGTAGGATCACTGGACGACCTCTCATTTCTGAAAACTGCCATGTGATCACAGGGTCTTCGCACTTGTCTTTGTAGGACTGTTTGTGTGGGTGTCAAGTTGTTCTGTTTGTACTGTCATGAGCTAATGAGAAAACAAAGAAAGCTAACATTAGCTACAGATGACATACTTGTGACATCTAAGTGAAGGCCAATGTCATAAAGGCAACTCTACAAATGAAGGTTTCACAGTTGTTCAAAAAGTGGTGAGAGAATTAACTCAGCACACAGCCCACAGTGATGGCAGAACTATGAAAACTCAGAAGGATGTGGGTTTGTTTCATATGGTGTGCAATTCTGTTCCATATTTGCATTGTGAATGAAGTCTGTTACATATTCACATTGTGAGGGGAAATTTTCTCACAGCAAAACAGTGGTATTTATCATATTGAATGAATGGTATTAGTTGGATATCAATTGGCTCTGTAATTATATGTTTAGTTCGCTAGTTTGATTTGGTCTTATACCTGTGTAAGAGCATTGCAGACTCCATGACGGTGCCCGTTGGTTCAAACCCTAATTCTGTGACTTGCTACCTAGATGTTCACATGTAAGTTATTTAAGATTAATTTTATATATATATATGTATATATAAGTGTGTGTGTATATATATATATATTTCTTAGAAAAGATCATGAAACTTTCATCATTATACCTTGTTCATTTATACATACTTCAGCAAGGAATAATAAAAATATTTGAAAACACGAAGAAAGGAATCAAGATAAAACTTTACCTTTAAAAGACTTCCATAGATCTCTCAACGTTGAGAATAACTGGAATAGTTAAGATATGTATTTTATCTTCATACCTCAGTTCTTATCTATTTCAAGCCTTGATTTTGTTCTTTTAAAAGAATTTTTTACCCATATCACCCCTGTTTCCCCATTACACACACATCCAAGTACCCTGTGAAAAATGTGTTTTAAGTTTTAAACTTATTTTTAGGTAGTAAACATAAAACATGGCCATGGCAACAGATCAAGCCCCACCTCCAGAGTTTATGATGCATTAGTCTGGGGTAGGGTCTGCTAATGTGCATTTCTCACAAGTCACAGGGGTCATGTACACTGCTGGTTCAGGGACCACCCTTTGAGAAGCACTGGGTGAGAGCAATGGTGGTAAAGGCAGAAAATAACGAAAACAGATTTGAGCGCCCAGTGGGTGAAAAGGGGGGCATGAACAGAGCAGAAGGATCCAGTGTCGAGTCCTCGGTCCTCACATCTGACTCTGTAATACGCAGCCACTGAGGTAGGGAAGGTAAGAGGAGGAATATTTGCCATATATGAAAACTGATAAGGCAGATATTTTGAATAAAATAATTCTGATAATTCTTCAAAACTATATTCACAAAGGAGAGTATATGATGTCCTTTCTCTGCTTAAAATAGAGAGATGTGGGACCTAATAATACATAAACAAAATCACGTTAGTTAATTATTTACTGAAGTGCTACACAGAACATATAAATAATATTCTTTTTTTTTAATTTCAGAATATTATGAGGGTGCAAACATTTTGTTTACATTTAATGCCTTTGCCTCACACAAGCCAGGGCTACAAGCATGCCCTTCCCCCACACAGTGCACTCCACATCCATGAGTTGTGAGTTTATCCACCCCCACCACCCTCCTTCCATCTGACCAGCACCCAGTGAATATTACTGCCATGTGAGCACCTTAATGTTGATCAGTTAGTACCAATTTTATGATGAGTAAATGTGGTGCTTGTTTTTCCATTCTTGAGATACCTCACTTCAAAGGATGGGCTCCAGCTCTATCCAGGATAATACAAGAGGTGCTAGATCACCATTGTTTTTTGCAGCTGAGTAGAACTTCATGGTATACATATAACACATTTTATTAATCCACTTATGTATTGATGGGCACTTGGGTTGTTTCCACATCTTTGCAATTGTGCTGCCATAAACATTCAAGTGCAGATGTCTTTTTTTTTTTTTTTGGGACAGAGTCTTGCTTTGTCGCCCAGGCTAGAATGCAGTGCTAGATTTTCTGATTATTGTTTTCTTTCTTTTGTTATAGTTTTAAAACATATGTTTACACCCTAAATAATACATGTTTAGTTTTGTATATTTTTCAACTCCATGAAAATAGAATCATACTGTGTATATTCTTATGTGATGTGCACTTTTTTGCTTAATGTTATATTTTTAATATTGATCCATATGTATCACTGCTATGGGTTAAGTTATGTCCCTCCCCAAATTCATATGTCGAAGTCCTAAATCCCAAGTGCCTCAGAATTTGACCTTATTTGGAAATAGGATCATTGCAGATGCAAGTAATTACAATGAGGTTATACTGGAGTACCACAGACCCCTAATCCAACATGACCAGAATCCTTATAAAAATGGAAAATTTGGACACAGAGACAGACACACAGGGAGAACTCCATGTGAAGGGATACAGGCAAAAGGAATGCCTGAAGCTACCAGACGCTAAGAGAGAAGCCTGGAGCAGGTTTATCCCTAGAGCCTTCAGAGGGAACATGGCCTTGCCGACACCTTGATTTTGGAATTCTGGCCCGCAAAATTGTGAGACTATAGATTTCTGTTATTCTAAACTACACAGTTTGTAGCATTTTGTTGTGGCAGCTCCCAGGAAACAAATGATGAAATAAACAAAACTGTCACGAGAAGTAAAGACAAAATCAGAAGACAAGTAAGGAAAGAAAGCTATTACTGACCACATGGTCAGGAGCACTGAGGACTTCAAAAAGAAAAGTGAACAAAATAAAATGAGAATGAAATTACTTGTTTTTAAAAAGACATTAGAGTGAGAAAATGATAAAAATGTAGGATAAACAAAGAATACATCAAAGCAAGCCCCAGAAAGGAAGAGAGAAATAATGAAACATAATAAGTGTGTAAAGACGTAATTCAGGAAAACAGTCTTGAGAGAACAGATGATTTAAATCTCTCTATTGAAAGAGCATACCATGTCTTAGGAAAAATTGATTCACATAGTCAACATTAAAACATATGTTAGTCTATTTACATGACTTCAAGAAAAAAATAATCTTTTGAGCAGCCAGCCAACCTTAAAAAAGCATTATTGAGTCAGGAAAGGAGGCAAAACACAAACCCATTCAGCCTGAATGTTTTTTACAACTCTGAGGAAAGAAAGGTTTAAGGAATAGGATGATTTTAATCAAATAAAAAGAATCAAAGACAGGTTTATAGGGCCGGTCTATGCATTACAAGGGTCTGTTCATGGTCTCATCAAGAGTTAGCAAAAATGACATTTATTGGGAAAGAAACCAGAGGAAAAATTTCTCCAGCAAGCCAGATGTTTCATAAATCAATTCTTCTATGTTTAATGTTGCAGAAAGTTTCAAATAATTTTTCATAAATAAGGATAGATATTGTTATGTTAAAATACCCAATCCCAACCACAAATCCCATATAGGAAAAAGGAAAGAAAAAAAATTATTGCTGAGGAGATGACAGATGATGTGTTTGAACAGTTACCAAACTAGAAAAACTAGGTTAATGGAAGGAGACTATCAAAAGAAAGAGGCAACTTCAATATGAGGTATAGATGGTATTTTCTGCTCAGTACTCTCCTGGTCTCTGAGAACTGCCTGTTGTCCACCGTTCTCCATCCACGTGGCTCCAGCAGGAGCTACATGGTTCTCACCTGACCCATCTCTACTCATTTCCCAGAAAGCAAGTGATTTACAGACCCAGTCAGACCAATCAGATCTCTTCTTGGAAATTTTGGAGCCAGGATCTAGAATTTGCTCTTGCTATTGGTAGAAACTGTCAATTTATGGTCTCTGGAACTGTGTCAGCCATCTTTCCACTACATGGGGGATGCCAGTCTGGAATGAGAGAGAATAAAGCCTAATATCAGAGAAAGGTACAGATGAGGTTCCCATTCCAGATAACTTTCACATTTTTTGATCCAGTTTTTCCTGACACTCAGCCGTAAATCTGCCCTTTTTGTAATTGCTTTGTTTCATAATCCATAAACCAATAAATTCTCCCTTTTTCTAAGCTATACTAAGCTTCTGACACCAATGGGTTCTGATTAATACACTCAAAGTAGAGAGAGAGATGATAACAAAAGGTGCCTTCCTGAGGGAAAGAGTGTTTGATAAACACTTCTTGGAAAGGGCTAGTAGAGAAGCCAAAGATTTGGAGAAGGAGGAGATAAATGAAGATACCAAGATATTAGGTAAAGATACCACAATATTACAAATGTGTGTGTTGATTTTAGAAGGAAAAGAGCAATATTATATTAATCTTTATCCTTTATCGTGTGTGTGTGTGTGTGTGTGTGTGTGTGTAGCAACTTCTGGTTGGCCATCTCGCTGATGTCATTTCAAGGAAATTTCAATAAGCCTGTGAGACAAACAAAATAATTAGATGAAAACACTGTCCTCTACTACCCTCATCTTCAGATGTGGGCAGCAACTACGGCTTTTCCACAAGTCCCACCAAGCTTTCTAAATGAGCCACAATACTACATATTGATTTGTATTAAGTTTTCCCATCTTTCAAAATGTCTCCATGATCTATATTTGATAATGTTTAGAAAGAGAGTGAATGGCATTATATTCCAGTATCCTGATAACACAGTCTTCAGGATGGAGGTCATAAAATTGAGTTATATATTAAAAACTCCGGATAACACGTAGTAGGCCCTTAATGAATGCATTCGGAAATGAATGGAGAAATGAACCAATGAATTAATGAAATAATAAATGAAACCCTTTGGGTAGTATCCAAGTCTTGTGTATTAGTTCTCTCTTCCTACACAACAAATTATCACCAATTCAGGATCTAAGAACAACACCCATTTACTAATTGACAGTTGTGTAGGTCAAGTCCAGCAGGACATGTCTGGGTTCTTTCCCGAGGGAATCACAAAGCCAAAATCTAGGTAAAGTCAAGGCTGAGTTCTTTTCTGGAGGCTATAAGGGAAAATCCACTTCTGACATCATTCTTCTTGGCAGATTTTAGTTTCCTGTGTTTGTATTACTGAGTTTCCTATTTCCCTGTTGACTTACAGCCAAGGAACGCTCTTAGCTCCTGGAACACTGCACACATTCCTTGCCATTCAGCCCCTCCATCCTTAAACCAGCAATGGTGATTCAAATTCTTTGCCTGCTTCCCATTTCTGCCTTTGTCTTCTGCCATCAGTTAGAGAAAATGTTCTACTTCTAAAGGTCTCATATGATTAGGTCAGACCCACCCAAATAAACTCTTAAGGTCACCTGTACCATGTAACATTTCTTAATCACAGGGTAAAGTTTATCAAATTCACATTCCCAGGGATTATGCAGGGCGTATACATCAGGTGATGAGAAATCTCGGTGATTACCCTATCATCCTTTTTGTACCACACCATGGAAGACCCTATGGCAGTGTGGACTTCAGGGTGTGTGACATTACACTGCCCTCTCTGAAGTCACAATTTGATATTCTCAGGCATACCTGATAGTTATGTTGAAAGACCCTGGAGTTCAAAACCAATAGATTATTTTTCCCCTTTATAATTTTAAAATATATTTTCTTACCTTGCACCTGTGTACCTATGAAAAAACTTCTATAGCAGCTGGAAAAAATCCTATTACCTCCCTCCACTAAATGAGTAGAATTCAAATGTAGAAAAAAACAGAAAATATCCCCTTAGACAAATTTGGTGACACTTGAGACCTTTCAAGCTTGTAGCACTGAAATTGAATTTTTATATTCATTGTAAAAGTTGGCAAAGGGAAATATTATTACACAACACAGAGCCAGTTAGGGCTGGAGAGCCTGTCTTCATATGTTCTATACTCAAACAATAGAGGTCATTTCATGACTTACTCCAGGGAAATGGAAAATATAGAACTGTTGTTTATTTTAGAATTTTGCATTTGCGCAAAGCACTGGGTTCTTTGAACACAGATATTAATATAATAACTGTGTATTGTAGAAGTTTAGTATTCAGGTAACCAACTTATGATGGAATCTGGATTATTTCCATTGATCACAATACATTGTATTTGGTTCATTATATTCATTTGAAACCATTTTTATTTGAGGCCCAAAACTTTTGAAGTTTTTATTTCTTAATTATTTCCATATTTTTTGCTTACTCTACAATTTAAAGTCTTCAACACAGAAGTGTTTATTTTAGTTCAAGGAAGTGATAAAAGAAAGCAAAAAAATGCTTTGTCTGCTTTTAAAGACAAATACAGATGATAAGCTTTACATGGAGTTATCACTATACAAGGTGAAAAGTTAGGCAGGGTCAGCCTCATACGTGTCCCCTTAGCACCCAGTATTCAGCCCAACAGGCCAACACATCACACGTACTATTTCTTCAAATCACCCAGCATTCCTGTGAAGTATTATTACCCAGAATATTTGGTTTAAGAACCAGTTCTGGCTCCTTCCAGCTGGGTGACATTAGACAAGTGATTGACTACTTCAAGATTCAGAATATTTAAGAGACAGAGTGAATATTAAGTTAATAAATATACACCAAATCAGATTTTTACTAATTTGAATGAAAAAATACATTCTTAACAGTAAGCTGATAAATAATATCTCTAGAGAAATAATTCTTAGGATCAAAGAAGAAAAACACCTGATACATACTCTTTATTCTCAGCTCTTTGCATGTATGTACTCGTTTAATTCTCCCAACTCAATGATGTAGATGCTAATATTATACCAACGTTATGAATTTTAATAATTCATGTGTGAAGGTAATTTAAAGAATCAATCATGCATATTTGTGTGTATGTGTGTGTGTATGTTTACAATGTCATTATTTATTTATAAAACATTTGTTAGAAGACTGATACAATTTTCTGTTGTGTTGGAACTGTCTGTGTACGGATTATCTTGTGAAAAATAAAAAGAAGAACTTCAGCAATGGACATAGTAAACAATAAAAAAGAGCTAGTATTTGTTGGACACTTGCAATGGATAAGCACTGTGACAAGTGTTTTGTTAATGCTACGTCATTTAACTTTTATACTAGCAGTATTATTCAGATTTTTTAAAAAATATCAAAGTTGTAGAATAGGCTATTTGAAAGAGGGCAGATAACAATGTAAGTATTAATTAGCACATATTCTGAAATTGGCGTGCTAGGTTAAGAATGACCCAAAAGAGAATCAAGATGAAACCTTTACAGGGACTTCAAATTTAAGAACGCAGACATGCTGACTCGGGTCACTGGGTCAGGAATACTAAAGCTGTGACTCAGAGAAAGAATGCAATGCTGAGAATAATAATGGAAAATCACGAAACAAAAAAAAATTAGAATGAAAACTAGGACATAGTTACTGATATGAATGAAAAAAATCTTAAGAATTGCTACATTATTTAGTGCTAAGGGCTTCAAATATATTTTTACAGATTTGTATTCACTTGAATTTTTACAGCCACATTAGTAATTATTGATGCTCCATTTCACAGAAGATAAAATAAAGTCATCTGTCCAGGATCCCATAACTAGTAAGATCTTTCTTCTATTCTGTCTTCCCATAAACAAGATGTCTCTTCTCTTGACGATTCAATAGCTGATCACACAAACAATTCAGACAGTCTCACTTTCTATTCAGCATGTGTATATTATAAGTTATGGGGGAAATATTTCTTCTTCTTTCATCCTCTTTTCCCCAACTCATCACAATCAACTAACTGAATAAACTAAAGCTCAACCTGGTTGATTTTAAGCTGGAAATTACTGACAAAGTCTCATCTAAAAGGCTGAGATATCAGAAAGGGATTTTCGAGTAATTGTTACCAAGTTTCTACTTTCCTGAGGATCTACATTAACCAAATCTAGTTTTAATCTTTTGTGAGAGAATTGTTAACACCTTTTTCTCAAGCTTTTTAAAGAACATATTGAGGAAATGAAAATCAGATGTCCCACTGAGAAAATGTGCAGAGAAGTGTTGTGTGTTGTTAGATCCTATACAGACTAGTATATGACATTCACAATGTTGCTTTGAATGAGCTACTTTCCCAATTTATATGCCAGTACAACATGAATACATATGCAGCTTAAAGAATTTTTGTTAGGCAAATACCATATAACCCACATAAATATCAAGAAATAGAACTTTACCAGAATCCAAAAGTTATTCTCAATGATAAATCATTCCTTCCATCTTAAGAGTTATATAATGCCCTAACTTTCAAGGTGATCTCTTCTATGCTTTGATTTACAGTTCGACACCCAAGTATGTATAAACAATACAGTTTACTGTTGTCTATGTGTATTTTTACATAAATGTAATTATAAGCTGCGCACAGTGGTTCATGTCTGTAATTTCAGCTACTCAGGAGGCTGAGGGAAGAGGATCACTTGAGGTTAGGAGTTCAATCAGCCTGGGCAACATAGCAAGACCCTGTCTCTAAAAAAATTTAAAAGAAAATAAAAAATAAAAATAATGAATAAATAAATAAATGTAATTATACAGTATGTAATTTTATTAATTTTACTGAGATATAGTAATAACTGACATACAGTAAACTATACATCTTTAAAGAATATACTTTGAATGTTTCATGTATCTACATATCCATTTATAAAATCATCAATGCAATCAAGATAATGAAATATCTGTCACTCAAAAATTTCTTCATGTTTGTAATCTTTCCCTGGTGCCCCTCTTTGCCAATCCCATTCCTAGGCAACCATTGATCTACGTTCTGTCAGTATGGACTAATTTACATTTTCTAAAATTTTATAAAATTAGAATCTGAATTTTTTTGTTTTGTTTTTGTTTTTTGTTTTTTTTCTTTTTTTTATTTCAACATATTATGGGGGTACGGATGTTTAGGTTACGTATGTTGCCCTTGCCCACGCCTCCCCCCCAAGTCCGAGTTTCAAGTATGTCCATTCTTCGGATGGTGCACATTGCACTCTTTGTGTATGCATACACCAGTCCCCTCTTCCCCCTTCCCCCCTTCCCGACATCCAATAGATGTTATTCTTATATGCGCACTTATGTGTTGATCAGTTAATACCAATTTGATGGTGAGTACATGTGGTGCTTATTTTTCCATTCTTGGGATACCTCGCTTAGTAGAATGTGTTCCAGCTCTTTCCAGGAGTATACAAGAGGTGCTATATCACCATTATATCTTAAAGCTGAATAGTACTCCATGGTATACATATATCACATTTTATTAATCCACTCATGTATTGATGGACACTTGGGTTTTTAATAGATTTTAATCATTGGAGTCAGTTATGAGTTCCTGGGAGCCAAGATAGAAGACAA
>CAUYSK010016577.1:0-23559 GCA_963575035.1 Avahi laniger | reverse complement strand
AGCCGTAGGACTTCCCTCCTTATTTTCCATTGGGCCCATTGTTCATTTTCAGCTCTGTTGATGAAAACGAATCTTCCACATATTGGACTCAACTCAGGATCGCAACTGGAAAGAACTTCAATCCTAATCACATTCTTCTTAAACACGCGAATCTTCTGAATAGTCACTCTTTTCTCTTGGGCAATTATAGGAGAGGATCCATATATATAGGAGGGAATCCATAAAATCATCTCAATGGCGATTCTCTGAGATTTCAGAACTACCCTCCAAATGGATGCTGATTTAATTAACTCTGATCTGCTGGAGAAAAATGAGTTCTCCATTCTCTTTCCTCCCGCAAGGCATTCTTATTTATCATCCCTCATCAAATTTTGGACATGGCCTCTTACACTGACAAGAAGGCAGGGACACATACAAGCTGTTTTTGTTTGACTATTCTCTTCTCAGTAGCAACTCATCCTTCCAAAATTCTCTAGTAAGTGACCTAGGAGAGAGTTGTCTAGAGAGTTATCTGGGTAAAAAAGCCGGAGATTTTTTGTGTGGAGTCAAAGCTTCTGTTCTTTGGGCTGCATGATTTGCCTTTCTAGTCAGACTTGCCCTTGAATCAATGCAGAGTTCACAGAATGAAATGTTCAGGGCTGTCTTTGGTCATTAGCCAGGGGTAGCTGTGCCCACAAAGCAAAACAAATCCCCAACAAGAATGTGTAAACAAGGACCAACTGACCAATGCCTAGTACAAAATGATGCTAGGCATCTGTAATTCTGGTGGAAATTTGTGCAAAGGAGCAAAATGATTTTGCTTTTCTTACCACTCTTCTCGGTTGAGCTCTCTGGAGCAGTATTTGGAATTCAGGTTTGAGATGGGGTTAGGCTGCCTTTTGCCAAGGAATTTTTTCCCCTTGTATAGCTTTGTCTTCCTTTGTTTGCTCTTGTTTGAGACCATTAGGAAACCATTTCTTGTTCAGAGAAAAACATGGTCCTACCTAGACCTCCCAACTGATTTCTTCAACATGGGACTTATTATCTCTGTAAGCTGATTGAGGCTACAGAACATCTCTAGGACCCTATGGAAGTTGAGAACAGATGACATACACAGGAGACGCAGGGTACTTGGAGAGCAAACTTTTGACTGTGAAATGTTGACTCATCTATGTTTAATAGTAATAACAATTGCCTTTTAATGAGCATATACTATGTGATAGGTGTGGTCATAATAGCTTTAAAAGAATGACTTAAATTATATCGAGCCCTTACTGTGTGCCATACACTGTTCCAAGTGCCTAACATTCTATATAAAATGTACTTTTTCTAGGAAGAAGGGTCATCATTTACTGAAGCTTTCTTTCGCTTAAAATTTTTTTCTCTATTAAAAGCCACTGGCCTGAACGACAAGGATCAGAATTACCCTGGGCAGAAAGACCCTTCATGATTTGTTTTTAATTTGCCTTTCCAGCATTTACCCATCCCTTGTGCCATTGTTTTCTGATGATAATGACCTACTCATCACTTGCCCACTGTTTTCCTCTCACCATGCTTCTGTGAGGCTGTTCCTGTTGTCGGAATGCCTTTCTCTCCTATGCCCTTTGGAAAATACCTCCTCATCTTTCCGAGAACCAGATGAGCTATTGTTTTCTCCAGATGGCCTTCCTCAGCACCCAGAGAGAGTTGGCTGGTCCTCCCTTGTACTTACCTCTGTCATATCCCTGAAAAAGTCACATTAACTTGATTTGTTACGGGTTTATTTCCTTCACTAGACCATAAGTTCCTTAGGCTGGAGGCTGCCTTATTTTCTTTCTATACTTCGGTGCTTGGCAGATAACAGGCAATGCAATCAATGCTTATTGAAAGTGTCCATTTAGAAATGAGGAACTCTGAAGATGGCTAATCAAGCATCCTCAACTTAAGTCACAAAGAAGAAAAACATTTTTGGAAGCATAGTAGAAGTATGAGTTTGGGAAGAGGCATAATAAGTAAATGTAAAATAAATGTTATATAACACTATAGGAAATATTTTCTAGGGAGTCTAAGACCAAGATAGAAACCCATCTGTCTCTGCTGACAGAGACATAGTTTGGTTCATGTTTTCTTTTCTATGATTTTGTGATCTAAGATCTAAATCCCACAAAGTGAACAGCTGATCAACTAGGCAAATGTCAGAATACAGAGACTGAGAAAAAACAAACATTTCCTTTACTTTGCCTTCTCTCCATTGTGTCAATTATTCCACCACGAAATGTTGGTCAAGGTCAAGGAGAAAGGACAAAAATAGGTGCTTGTAAAGCATTGTATGTTTTGGTGGAAGAAACATTCTACACTTTTAAAATCTCATATTGTTTAGTTGTGAAGTATCGTTCGTGTTTATAAGATCATTTTCTTCAGTATTTCCACAGACTAAAACCTCATCAACTTAGATTAAGTTAAACTATTTATAAAAGTAAAATATCATAGAATATTTAAAAATAGTTCAGACTTAGCACTTTTTAGTGCATCATTAAAGGAAACAACATTAAATGAATACAACAAAGCAGTGATGGAAAAATTTAGTTAGACATGCTTTAATAAATATGTGACTAATTTTTTTAAAAGCCTAAACCCTTTTATGTGCAAATAACCAATATAAAAGTATTTAAAAATTTAGTTCTCACAAGTAGGATTAATGTGATCTGCTATAATCTTAATATATTTATTTACTTATACTATGTTTTAGGTCATTAAATATGAAATGTCCGATTTCGAATCCGAAGTTTAGATTATTATATCTCAAGCAAGAAAGAAGCAGTACAATTAATCAAAATATGTGCCTAAACTATTGACACAGTTATGCTGCTGGCATAAATAAATGGTAGCTTGTCTGTGCTAGCAGCAAAGAGAGAGTGGTGATGAAATCGTGAAAGACCTTTTCCACAGCTTGTTGAGAACTGAATATTTTTCCTTACAAGAAATGATCTAAAACCAGGAAGAAGTGGTAGTCATTTGGTGCAAGGTCTGGTGAATACAGTGGATGACAGAGAGTTTCCAAGTCCAGCCTCTGTAGTTTGAGCAGCATTGTTTGTGTGACATGTGGTCGATTGTTGTCTTGCAACAATTGGCCTGTCTCTAGTAACCAATCTTGGCTGCTTAATTACAAGTATCCTCATCATTTCATCCAATTGGTTTCAGTAGACATCTGCTGTAATCGATAGACCATTACATGAAGCTGTAATGGATAATACCAGTGCTGGATCACCAAACAGACACCATTAGCTTTTTTTGATGAATATTTGGTTTTGGACTGTGTTTCAGCACTTTGTCTTTATCCAACCATAGTGCCAAATGCTTGTGATTGTCAAAAAGAATCCATTTCTTATCATACATCTACATAATATGGTGTAGAAATGTTTCCCTTTATGTCGTGACAGGAAAGAAAGGCAAGCTTTGAGACTATTTCTCTTCTGACACTCATTTAATTCAGGCAGAACCCATCTATCCAACTTCTTTACCTTGCTGATATGTTTCAAATGGTTCAGTATATTGTTGGAATAGTAACATCAAACCTTGTTGCTAATTCATGTGTAGGTTGAGATGGATTTGCTTCCACTACAGCTTTGAACTCACCATTATCCACCTTGGTCTCAGGTCGCCTATGTGCCTCATTTTCAAGATTAAAATCAACGGAACAGAATTTCTCAAACCATCAATGCACTGTGCATTCATTAGCCACATTGTTTCCAAATGCTTGGTTCTCAAATACTTCAAGCTGTCAGCACCACATTGGTTCCACGATGGAACTCATATTTGAAAGTAACAGGAATTTTTGACTTATCCGTGGTGTCCCAAAAATTGCTCTAAAAAAAAATTTGACAGATAATCATAAGCCAAACAGTATGTTTGAAAGAATGAAGATGTACCTTCATGATGAAAATAAAACAAGAAGTGTCAAAGTGAAATATCATAGATATCAACTGTCAAATTTAGTGCTTAAGGAAAATGGACATTTCATACTTAATAACCTAAATGTTTATTTTGCTTATATTTGCTTAACCAACTTCTTTTGTCATAGATGTTAAAGATATAAGCCTGGGATCAGTTCCTCAATTCTGTTCAAATTATTAAGAATAAAAAAGAATGATTATTCAAATGATCGAGTGTTAAACTGTGCTATATTTATTCTAACTGAACTGTTGCATTGTATGAACTATTGACTTGCATCAAGAAAATAGTGAATGTGTCTAGAAACATTTTGAATGCTGGGAGAAGAATTTGACCAGCAGGATGTCTTGTAGTCTAAACAGCATGAAGGCCTATTTGCTTCATGTGGGAGTGTCTGCTTTCTTAACAGATTCTGAAGGTGAAGAACAGAAGGAACCGAAGGACTCTTGTCCTGCTGTGTAAGCAGATAATGGCATTTCAACCACTTTTATACATAGGCAGGAAGTTGGACTTAGCAAATTTTTTAGAGACTTCTTATTTCTTAATATCCATATCATTAGTTGACAGATGGATTTCTGTCTGGAATCTTATTTCAAGAAAGCTGCCTCCTGCTAGATAATCTCCTTAAACTGTAATTAAGAAGTGGAATGAATTTCATTTTCCTAAATTTTGGATGAATATCCTAAAAGTTATTCACTCCTTCAATCTGTGGAGCCCAGTCATTTAATAAATATTTATTGAGTATTTGCTATGTGCTAAACATTCTACTAGGAACTGAGATACAATGGAGAATAAGAAAGATATTAGAGCCAGGCACAGTAGTTCATGCCTGTAATCCCAGCATTTGGGGAGGCCAAGATGAGAAGATCGCTTGAGCCTAGGAGTTCAAGCCCAATTTGGGTAACATAGTGAGACCTCATCTCTACAAAAAATAAAAAAATTAGCCAGGCATGGTGGCTTGTGCTTGTAGTCCTACCTACTCAGGAGGCTGACGTGGGAGGATCACCTGAGCCCAGGAATTCGAGGTTACAGTGAGCTATGGTCACACCACTGCACTGCAGCCTGGGTGACAAGTGAGACCCTGTCTCAAAAAACAAAACAAACAAACAAACAAACAAACAAAAAAACCCACAAAAAAACACAAAGAAAAGAAAGATATTAATACTACCCTATACTATAGTGACAACAACAAACCAGGATTTGAGTGCAAATACTCTTAAGTAATGGAATTTTTCATGTTTATCAAGAGGTTGTAACAACAATTCTGTCCTTGTTCTTTACCTTTCTAGGTGAAAAAAGGAGAGATTTGCTAAATTATAACTTTGTTTTTTTCTGTATAAAAAGAGTAGTCAACCTTTCTAGTTAACTTTTTCAGACCACAGCCTCTCAACTTGGGAATAGTTATAACTGGGGTCTGAGAGAAACTCTCTTTGAATTTCGAAGGCCAGTTATTACAGATGTGTGTAGTAAACCACAGCCCAACTTCCCAGCTCAGCCCTTGGGACTTCACTGCTGATGGTAAGAGAATCTATCTTTATATCGTTCTACCACTTGCCAATGATATTGGGAGAGGAAGTTCTGCCTACCTAAAAATTCAATCTGGATCAAGGGTAGACATGTATGTGTGTGCACACACACACACGCACACACAGAGCTTGGATTGGTCTTTGTGTGGCATGGACAAAGCTTCCCAGCAGGTGTGCTATGGCTCCCTGGGGTGCCACAAATGGGTTATATATGTGCCAAGATATTAATTCCTCTCCACTCTCTGGGAGGCCAGATGGGGCTTGGGGCAACCTCTTGCCATAAATTGCTCAATCCATTTATCCTATTGTACTCTGTGAATTTATCATACGTTGAGTTTTTCAAGTACCATTCTCAAGGTTGGGAAACACTGTCTTAGGGTATGACTCAGAGCAAGGGGCTGTGCTGTTAAGAGAGGCCCTAGGATGTGCCCCCTTACCCAGACCTAGTCAGGCTCCCAGGAGCCAGCAGGAAGATGAAAAGGGAATCTACACTCACTGTGCACAAAAACAAAAAATACTCTTTCTGTCGTGGGAAGAGAAAAGTTTGGCAGATTTTTTTGTTTGTTAGGAGAAAATATTTTTCTTTGTTAATATAGATTTAGACTGTATTGCTTCAGAGAATTATTTTTGCTCTTGGGAGGTGTATGCCTGTACCATGCATGCATGTTTTCCCCAGAGGTTATTTATAGTACCCTAGCAGACTAAAGGAAGAATTAGGGAGGCATATTACCTTCAGATCATACTGTGCAGAGATCTCTACGGGAGACCGTACTGGAAATACCAAAGCCTAGCCTAGACTATTGACCACACGCCAGCATGGAATATTGAGCACATTCTTAATGAATAATCCTAGGACTGGAAAGGTGTTGTTGGGAGTGTGAAGGCCCACAGATTTCCTTGGTAGGGTGGTGGACTGGTCCTAGAGAGGGAGTGGAGATTGACTCTGGGAAGGATTGAAGAAGTAACTTTCCCTCCAAGGGGTAAGAGAAAGACGGATTTTAAGACAGGGAATTGAGATTGGAATTGGGCTGTATCCTAAGGAGAAGCCTTAAGGAGGGTTTACCTTGGTTAGTTTCTGTGGCCACTAAAGAATCATGCTTAGTATTACTTTTATTCCTATGTTGCAGTATCCTCTAGACATCCACACTCCCTGGTGTGTTGGGTGAGGAGTAAGGAAAGAGGTGCTGAAGGCTTCTCTTTCTATAGCCCTCTCTTCTCATGCTAGCCTGGCAAGGTCAGACTTATGTCGAGGGGGTACCATGTTCCTATCTTTCAGGGGGTCTCCGGAAGCAACACAAGTGGCTGCCCAAAGTAGTCTTGAGACCATTGATAAGATCAAGTGATGAGTGGATGAGGAGCTGAGTCAAAGCTGCCTTGCCTTTACAAGTACTAGAGGAAGATCATCCTCGAAAGGAGGGTGAAGGGAGACAGACACCAGGCTGCTCACACAAATCCTGTGTGCATACATCCTTCCTGGTACACTATGAAGGACACCTGCTGTATTCATGTCATCTGTGAGTGTGAGGAAGGAGGTATCAACCCTCCTCAGTCAGGATACAGAATACTGAGAACTCTTATAACATACATATACTATCTTCAGCTGTTATATTTGAGGAAAAGGTAATGTGATAGTTAATTTTATGTGTCAACTTGGCTAGACTGTGGCATGTCCAGTTGTTTGGTCAAAAACCAGTATAGATGTGCCATGAAGATATTTTTTGGATGTGATTCACATTTACACATTTGCAATTAGTAGACTTTAACTAAAGCAGATTTCCCCCCTGTAATGGAGGTGGCCTCATCTAATCATTTGAAGGCCTTAAGAGCAAAGACTGAGGTTTCCCAAAGAAGAAGCAATACTGCTTCAAGACTGTAACGCAGAATCTCTGCCTGCTGGCCTGCCCTTCAGATTTCAGACTCAAGACTGCAATGTCAACTGTTACTGAATTGCTAGGCTGCTAGCCTGTTGTACAGATTTTGGACTTTCCGGCCCCCATAATCGCCTGAGCGAATTCCTTAAAATAAATCTCTTTCTCTTTCTCCCTCTCTCCATATATATGACTATGATTAGATATGATTAGTTCCATTTCTCTGGAGAACCCTAATACAGGCAATTTGGAAGGGAATAGCTGTTTAGTGTGTTGTACTGGAAATACTCAACATCCTAATAGATTCAGCATATTTTGCTGAATTCCACCTAGAAATCCACAAGAACATACTGCCAAAACCCCTGTCTGGTTAGGAAATCATGTAGAACTCTGCCCTCAGTTCAAGGCCTCTGCTTTAAATCTTCTGAAAGCATTGTGTGCCTGCCTCCATGAGTCCTGCTCCCCAAGTCCTGTCCCGTGGACCAGAAAAAGGCGACACTCAGACCCTTATGTCATCCTGTGCTGTCTTTGTCCCATCAGCAACCACGTGTGGCTGTCTGTGGTAAGTAATCGAGTGATTGCTCAGGGAAGTCCATGTGCTAATGGTGCGTGGCAGCTTTACAAACACTGTCTGTTCGAGTTAGACCTGAATTGTCCTCTGATTTAAAGATTCCTCTGTGATTATCGGAGCCTTGGGGATGACGCTGGCCAGAAAGAATGCGCATGGCCATTATTGTGCCAATTTTATAATTCGTCTTTTAATAATCTGTAACTGAAGAGCTGAGTGGAATTCATCAAACCCTGCCTTGTTTCTCACTGGGGAGCTTTCTGTGTTTTGTTACTGAGCCAAAGCTGAGTGCAGCTGTTGGAGCTGTCACCGGTATTCTGGTTCACCCAGATATTGATAATAATTACTCCTGCTTCACATGGAAAGCATTGCTTTAAATATCTGTAATGGAAAGATCGTTATTATTGGTATTAAAGCTTTACAGTGAGTACATCGAAATGTGGATATGACATTCATAAACTGTGTTTGGGAAAGGCTGTATCTCTCTCCTGCAAGGTACACAGGACTCTGGGATGGTATTGTTGATCATCTGTTCTTTATAGAAATAGGGAGAAGTTATTACCAGGGAATAATTAAACCCACAGAAACAGCCAAATGCTGGCAGGCTACAGACATCCCCAACACCACACAACAGCCTGTTATGATCAGCAAAATTCAACAGCCGAGACTTTGAGTCTAGGGGGGCGGGTAATAGTATAACGAATTTTCTTTACCCTGTCACTGGTCCCCTCCTGGCTTTCCTGGATTACAGTCATGGGCAGGTCACATCACCCTCATGTGAGCTTCATGCGAATAGCTCCCAGGCTTTGGAGTGGAGCCTGGGTCCTGGTCTCACTGGGCGTGACCAACATACCATTGTGAGGAATGAAAAGCTGCTTCTGACCCTTGCCAAACACATCATGGGAAGCCCTGTGCAGGCACAAGCCCACTGCCTCGGATTTCCTTCTTATGTTTTTCCTTTTCTCTTCTCCTTGCTTTTCCGTATTTTCCTGCCCTGGGTGGTCTTCTGTTTCCTGAATCAAATTCTCTTTGTTCTTTATGATGTGGGATGTGTTATTGCTTCAATCAAGATGATTCTATTTCAAAGATAATGTCTGACCACCTCCAAGGGGCTGTTAGGAGCCTTCACTAGGCTTTGAGTGGCCACCTAGAGCAGCAAGGATCTCAGCTGGTGCTCAGCTGTATCCACAGCAATCGGTTGACTGTCTTATTTGCAGAGGGTTAAGGAGATCTTATGAGAAACACTCTTGGGGAGGAGGGATTTTTATATCAAAGTGTTACTTGACAGAGGGAAGGAGGGAGACTGAGTCTCCTGGGGCTGTTATGAGACTTGAATCACAGCTCAGCTCCCAGAAGCATGTCTGGGCCTGGAGGAGAAAGAGAGAGAGATATAAGTAAAAACTGTGCCATTAGGCTCTGTGACAAATTAGGGCTCAGTGACAGACTGTTCAGGGACCCATCTACTAGAGTGTAACACAAAGG
Organism: Avahi laniger; assembly: GCA_963575035.1. NCBI lineage: Eukaryota > Metazoa > Chordata > Mammalia > Primates > Indriidae > Avahi > Avahi laniger. The sequence goes on along the minus strand of CAUYSK010016577.1, from coordinate 14,206 downwards.
GAGGGAGCCTCCTGTCCTCCGCAAGAGACTTGCAGTGCCTGGAGTGACTGGGGACAGCAGAGCGCTCTGTCCGGGCTGCCAAGCGCCCACTAGCAGAGGCCAGCCAGACAGGACGGTGATCCTTGGGGGAGTCCGAGTCCCAGTGGAATATTCCTGAGTGAATGGATGATACACCTCTGCCCTTCTCTTACACGTGTATCAAGTGGTCCAGCTTGGTTGGTCGGTTCCTTACTCCATGTATTCTGAGTCCTTTGCCATGAAGACTGAGCTAAGCTCCTTAAGAAGGGCTTCTGGATCTCCCAGGGGAACCCAACATCCTGATATTAGCTTAAAGCAGGAATAAGAATAGTTTTGCCTTAAAATAGAGCTGAAGTCTAAAATTTGACTAGCTTTCCAATAGCCTGTTGGCCAATACGGAAGTTTGTTTTCAAGGAATAGTTTTGTGACTTAACATTGCTAAGTGGATTCACTATGAAGGAAAACTGAAGAAAAATTTAGGAGACATAATATCTTTAAGACAGAAAAACACTGGGTAGAAAAGAAAGTGATGAAAAGAATGTTATGCTGAGCCAAGTCAGCCATTTAATGACAAAACGCTTCTTGTTTAAATTGGAAACTATTTTGGCCAATTAATGTAGTCTTAAAGCATATTCTTAATTTCTGGAGGCTTTGTTACAAGAAAGCCAAAATAATCAGGATCTACTGATAAGTTTCAGAGCACTTTTCCTATTTCAAAATGGCGTGGGGTTCAGAAAAATGAATCATGTAATTTCCTAAGAATTCCTTATAATGTAGTACGAAATTATGCTTCCATGCTCTGAAGTGTTTCTAAATAGCTCTGGCCACATCTTGGAAATTCACTGTCTGAGAATGCATAATTTAAGAAATCGTAACTAGACGGCAGAATTTTGTTCTAAAGGATTTTCAAGGAGTTTGTCTCCACTCACTTCAAAGCAGTTGAAGTTCTTTTCTAAGACAGCTTCCAACTCCTCTCACCTTCACCTCCCAAGCCACAATTTTCGGAGCTCTCGGGATGGGTTCTTCAACGTGGGACGGTGGTCTGTAACATGGTGGAGGAGTTGATCCATTTAACCCTTTCCTCTCATGGGATGCGGTGAATTTAGGGCCTGCCTCCTGTTCTGTGCTTGTGCTCAGCTTGCTGTTAGTTCCCTGCTAAGTTGCTAAGTGATAATTAAGATCTTAGCTTAATGCAGGGGGACTGACCCACTCCTCAAAAAATTATGAAAAATGTGAGGTATTTCTGGTGGGTGGGCATATCTTAGGAGAAATTTTAAATCAGAATCTTAAAGGATTTTGTAACATAAAGAAGTTTAGACACCAAGGAATTAAGAAATGTGCTTATTGAGAGATGTCTTGAGGACTCCAGCCTACAGCTAACTGATGATGAAATGAACGGTGACATGATTGATAATTTGGGGCCTGGGAACGTTGAACAACATCCTTTAAATTCCACTATTTACGAGGCTGACTTTGCCTGTGGTTTTTTCCCAAGAAGCTAACAATTTTTTTTTCTTTTTCTTTCACATGAGTCAATGGCGTGGGTTTCTTAATTCATGTTTTGCTCACAGGTGTACTTCTTTCAGAGCTTTTCTAGTTCACAGAAGTTGCCTGCAAATGAATTTATGATAAATGGAGTGCTGCTTTAACTCTTTAAGGTTAGAAAATTTTAAAGAAAAAAATTTTTTTGGTGAAACTTTTGTATGGTGAAGAATGACCAAATAATTCATTTACTTGAGAAATTGAGGTTTTTCATGTATCAACTCTACTTAAAATGGGGAGCTCTTTTGTAATGTAGGCTGCTCTGAACCAGAACTTTTATCTGGGAAGTCAGGTAGGGTAGGGAGTTGGATTCCTTACCCTGTCCCTGCCCTTTCTGCGGCTGCTTCTCAATACAGTACTTCTTTTCTACTTGGACGTTGATTACAGCAGAGCTGTAGGCATGATTTATAGGGAATGTGTAGCCTGTTCAAAAAGGAAATTCTTAGAGAATTAGAATTGCTAAATTTTATTTTTGGTAAGAAACAATAAAAAGGCCCACAATTCTCAGGTAAAAAGGTAGGTCCCATAATGGCAATGTGATTTTACTATTTTGAATTTCTTTATTGAAGACATGAACATTTGGAAACAGAATTCTCATGATGTTCAACATTTTCCTTAATTTTTAAAGTTGATTTTTAAAAATACACATTTGTGTTTCTGAATTATATTTGGATATATAAATATTTATGTATTACTGTTCCATTTTTCTTTTGTTCCTATTGTTTATCCCCACAGAGCATTACAGGCACCAACCTTCATGTGGGCCAGACTGAGTCAAGGGTGGGGCAATGCCCCAGGCTGGGGAAGGAGTGTAGACAGAGAGAACCCAGGGTGTGTGCAGCCCATCCTGTGCTGGTAGCCATGTGGGTTTGGGTGGGTTTGGCTTGGAGGCAGGGGTGGGGGTGGGGGAGGGTGGGAGGGATCCCGAAAGTCTGCACAGCAGAGATGCCCTTGGGGCAAGAGAGTGGGGAAAGAATGAGAAGAGCTAAATTAAAGAAAATAAAGGAGAAAAGACATGAGGGAGAATTGGGAAGAATAAAGAAAAGGAAGGAGCAGGGATTGAAGGGATTAAAGGGGAGAGGATGGGATGGTAAATCAGAAATACTGTAGTCTGCACTCACTCATCCATTTCATCATCAAAGGAGGCTGGTTAAGATGTGGTGAGTCAGAGAAACAGGCTCAGAGCGAAAAGGAATAAGAGAGATACAGGGTGGAGGATAGTGAGGGGAACATAAAGTATATGAGGGCAAAAGGGAAAGTCTGCAGGGCGGAGCTGGCCTCTGTTTGTGACATTAAGAATAGAAAGTGAAACAGGTACAGTGCACACTATTCAGGTGATGGACACACTTATAACCCTGACTAAAGCATTAGAAAAGCTATCCATGTCACAAAAACATTTGTAACCCCTCAATATTTTGAAATTAAAAAAAAAAAGGGATAGAAAGTGATTAACGTAAGATCCATCACAGAGGGACGCAGAGGGAAAGCAGCTCTGCAGAGCATTCTGCTTCTGCTTTCTGCCACTGAGCACAGGGATGAGGGGGCCTGCGCACACCTCCTTCACCCCTCACAGCTAAGGACGGGGGAACAGGCAAGGCTGAGGCAGGACCGCCCTGCTGGTGGTGGAGACACAGTCCTCTAGAGAGAACCTTGGGAGTGGAGAGACCAAGGCCCATGGAGTTGGACAGACGTGCCTTTGATGCCTGCCTTGGTGACCTTGTACAAGTGATTTAACTCCTCTGAGCTTCAGGCTTTTCATCTATAAGATCGAAATGAAAATATCTACCTCTCAAGGTTGCCGCTATAAATGCGATCTTGTGCAATGTGGCTGAACTGGATTCTCAATCTCTCCTCTGTCCCTTTTGTAAATTGCTTCATAGGCATGGAGAATTCTTGTTTTTTAATTTGCATTTCCCTGATGATTAGTGATGTTCAGCATTTTTCATATGTTTATTGGCCATTTGTCTATCTTCTTTTGAAAACCTATTCATGTCTTTTGCCCACTGTTTAATATGCTTGTTTGTTTTCTTTTTCTTGATTTGCTTGAGTTCTTTGCAGATTCTGGACATTAGCCCTTTATTGGATGTATAGCTTATGAATATTTTTTCTCATTCTGTAGGTTGTCTATTTCCTTAGGTATGCAGAAGCTTTTTAGTTTAATCAAATCCCATTTATTTATTTGTGTTGTCGCTGTGATTGCTATTTGTGTCTTAGTCATAAATTCTTTGCCTAGACTGATATCTAGAAGAGTTTTTTTCCACATTTTCCTTTAGAATTCTTATGGTTTCATGCCTTATATTTAAGTCTTTTATCTATCTTGAATTGATTTTTGTGAGTGTGAGAGATAGGGTCCTGTTTCATTCTTTTGCATATGGCTATCCAATTTTTCCAGCACCATTTGTTGAATAGGACTTCTTTTCCCCAGTGTACACTGTTGTCTGCTTTGTCAAAGATCAGTTGGCTATAGGTAGATCATTTTATATCTGGGTTCTCTATTTTTGTTCCATTGGTTTATGTCTATTTTTGTACAAATACCATGCTGTTTTGGTTACTATAGCCTTATAGTAGTAGTGTTTGAATTCTAGTAGTGTGATGCCTCCAGATTTGTTCTTTTTGCTTAAGATTGCTTTGGCTATTCAGGCTCTTTTCTGGTTCCAAAAAAAGTGTAGAATTATTTTTTATAGATCTGTGAAGTACGATGCTGGTATTTTGCTAGGGATTGCACTGAATCTATAAATCACTTCAGGTAGTATGGACATTTTAACAATGTTGAGTCTACTGATCCATGAGCATGACATGTTTTTCCATTTGTTTGTGCTCTGTGATTTCTTTCCTTAGTGTTTCATAGTTCTCTTTGTAGAGATCTTTCACCTCCTTGGTGAAGTGTATTCCTAGGTTTTTTATTTTCTCTGTAGCTATTGTGAATGACATTGAGTTTTTATTTGATTCTCAGCTTGACTGTTATTGGTATATAGAAATGCTATTGATTTATGCACATTGGTTTTGTATCCTGAGACTTTGCTGAATTTATTTGTTAATTCCAGGAGTCTGTTGGTGGAGTCTTTGGGATTTTCTAGGTACAAAATCAGATCATCAACAAATTCTTTGACCTCTTCTTTCCCCATTTGAATACCCTTTATTTCTTTCTCTTGCCTGATTAATCTGGTTAGAACTTCCAGCATTATGTTGAATAGAGGTGGTGACAGTGGGCACCCTTGTTTTGTTCCAATTCTTAGGAGGAATGTTTTCAACTTTTCCCCATTTGGCATGATGCTGGCTTGGGTTTTTTTTTTGTTTCTGTTTTTGTTCTTTTTGGTGTGTCCTTTTCTGGCTTTAGTATCAAGGTGATACTGGCTTCATTGAATGAGTTGGGAAGAATTCCTTCCTTCTTAATACTATGCAATAATTTCTGTAGTATGAGTACCAACTCTTCTTTGTAGGTCTGGTAGAATTTGATTATGAATCCATCTGATCCCAGGCTTTTTGTTGTTGTTTTTGGGAGGTTTTTCTCATTATTGCTTTGATCTCACTGCTCATTATTGGTCTGTTTAGGAGTTCTATTTTGTCCTGATTGAGTCTTGGGAAGTGTGTGTTTCTAGGAATTTGTCCATTTCCTCTATGTTTTCTAGTTTATGTGCATAGAAAGTTTTGTAGTATTCATGGATGATGTTTTGTATTTCTATGGTATCAGTTGTAATTTCTCCTTTTTCACTCCTGATTAAGCTTATTGGGTCCTTTCTCTTCTGTTTCTGGTTAATATAGCAAGAGCTATGTCAATTTGGTTTATCTTTTCAAAGAACCAACTTTTAGTTTCATTGAGCCTTTGTATTTTTTTCTTTATTTTCCATTTCATTTAGTTCTGCTCTGACTTTTGTGATTTCTTTTCTTCTGCTGGCTTTGGATTTGATTTGTTCTTCCTCCTCTGATTCCTTGAGATATGACATTAGAATGTTAATTTGTGATCTTTCTGTCTTTTTGATGTAGGCATTTAAGGCTATGATTTTTCCCTGAGGAATTCTTTTGCTGAGTATCACAGATTTCAATAGCTTGTATCCCCTTTTTCATTTAGTTCAGAGAATCTTTTGATTTCCATCTTAATTTCATTCTTGACCCAATAATTGTTCAACAGCAGGTTGTTTAATTTCTATGATTTTGTGTAGGTTTGAGTGTTTCTCTTGTGATTGATTTCTAGTTTTATTCTGTTGTGGTCTGGGAGTTCTTGCTCTGTTGGAATGCCGCAGGCCAGACACAGAGGAGCAGATGGTTATCTTGGGACTAGAGCGGCCTTTGCTCCATCACAGGCCTAGTCCCAATTTCCCCACCTCTAGTGGTGACAAAATTTCTGCTGTTGGGGCAGCACAAGCATCTCCAAGACAGGTGGGCTGCAGTGGGATGGAGCTCAGAGCAGTGCGTGGCTCACACATCTTTTTTGGGCTAACTTCCTTAATTCTGACACAATCCAAATGTATACAAAGGTAAACACAGCTGATTGACTTCCAGCTTCTGATTTTGGCTATAACAATTACTTGCCTTCTCTAAAGTATCTATAGAACTTCTTGTCATAGAGTCAATTATAAATAATGGTGAAAAAGACTGGTAATGGCATTGATATTTTGGGACCTGGAGACCTTGACTAATACTCTTTAAATTCTATAAGGTGGCCTTGCCTTTAGGTTCTTAAAAGCAGCTCGGTTTTCTCTTTCTCTTTCATATGAGTAAGCAGGTGTTCGTGTCTCGAACTTTATGTTTTTCCTCCAGGTGTACTTTTCACCTTCCGCTCAAGCTTAGAGTTGAGATTTCATTTATTTCACTCTACCACTGTACTCCTACATGCTCATTCTCATCTTCCTCATTTTCAACTCTTAATTACTGGGTTTCAGTTCTTATCCACCCTACCTGTCTGAGACTCAGTTTTTGTATCTTCAAAATGGAACTAATATTATCTTTTTCTCTAAGCTGTTGTGAAGACTAAATGCAATTACGTAGTTTGTTAAGCACATAGAATATATATAAGGCTTGTCAACAAATAATAGCCATGAATGAATGCATTATAGAAGGAAATTCTGCATATGTTTAGTTATTAATTTACAAATAATGGGATGAGAGATGAAGCACGAAAGGCAGCTTAACTAAGATTAAGGAATATGTGTGTGTGTGAGTGTGTGTGTGTGTGTGTGTGTGTGTGTGTGTGTGTTCATATGGAATATTTTATCCCAAATCCATTTTCTGGGAATTTTCCTCCCAACCACATTGTTGCAGTGGAAGCAGTCATGATGTGATCAGCAATGGGCATCTGTACTAGGCTGGGTCAGTGAGTTTACTTCTTGGAATTTTGGAATTTATCTGGGGAGGTCAAGGAGGCAGGATGAGAGGGAGAGAGAGCAGGGCACAGTGGAGCAGCTAGAGCAGAGGAGAAGCCATGCTCCAGACAGGGCTTGACCCCTGATTCCATCTGGGTCTCATGCCTGGCTATATTTCTGCCCTGAATTCCTTTGAGGAACCCTCATATTCCTGTAGTAAATACTCTCCTTTTGCTTATATTGATACTAGTCTGAGGTGAAGTTCTGTTGCTTGCAACCAAGGTCCCTAACTAATACAATGACTAACTAGACAGAAAAATATCTCGGGACCTCATGAGCAGTGTAAACTGAATTATCTCTGAAGCCGCTTTGATTTCTGTGATTTTCAACATGGGGGGTGGGGTATGTAGGAAGTGATGGGAGGGTTCTGGCAATCACGAAGTTCTCTATTTGCTGTCAGATAAATGTTGAATGGACCACAAATGATACATGGAACAAGAAACTGTACTTTAATGGACAGTAAACTCTATGAGGAGATTGCCAGGTGTGGATATGCCATGATTACATAAGCATTAGAAACACAGCTTTTGACTGCTTTCCTCAAGTTACTTCTTAAAACTCTGGGAGTTGGTGAGAATAGGTGTAAATATGGGAAAGAATGGTTTCAAATCATCATTCCAGGAAAATAAGGAAGTAGGATTGAAACCTGGTAAGTGTGATGCTCCAAAGTGAGATGATTTTAGCACCATTTCATTGTCCCTGCACCTGGAATCTGGGACAGGTCTTGTCAAATAATTTCTGAGAGATGAGTGGTACCCTGTCTTCAAACAGCAAGCACAGATGCCCTGCAGCTGTCCCTCACAAGGAAATGTGCCAGGTGCAATATGGCATTTGGGCCCTTGACAATGACTTACGAGCATTGAGCTTCAATTACCATGTGCTTGATGGAGATGTAATTTGTCATTGTTTCAGGGAATGTAGTTTTAAATATTTGAAAAAATAAAACTCAGCCCTACCTTATTAATGGTTTCTTTTTAAGGGATCTTTGTGCTAATCACTCTAGAGGAGTAACTTTCTTGCTTTGTATCTGCTGGAGTTAGCTTTCATTCATTCTAAATTAATTCAATTTTGCTTCCCACTACACATGTCAAAAAACCATTAATTTATCAATAAGTACTCCTTGAATTCAGCCTGCGGGGTGGAGCCAGCTGACTATGGGAGTAACTCTCTTTCCCCACAGACTCTCTTGGTTAGAGGCTAAGAGCCCAGAATTTGTCCCTGGACTGGCTGGGTTTAAATTTTAGCTCTGCCACTTATTATTTGTGTGACTGTAGACAAGTCACTTAGTATCTCTGTATTTCCTCAGCTATAAGATGAGGATAATAACCTTGACTGAATGGGTAAATGCATGTCAAGCACTTAGAATAGTACCTGGCACCTGACAAATGCTATGCAAAGATTTGCTATGATTAGTTTTAATTGGAATCAGTGATTCATTTCTTCATTAGAAGAATGACCTTAAAAATCAAGTCTTCTCCCCCCAGAGATTACCTAAAATCACACTAATGTATAATAAAATTTGTTTGGTATCTGATGTTGTTGTAAGAACAGATCCTGAAGGGATGGACTGGGGAATCTAGTGGTGAAAGGGGGTCCTTTGAAAAAGGGCAGGGCTTTGAAAGAGGAGTCTTGTGGGACAAATTTGCCTTTAGACCATCCCTGTGTGGCAACCTTCCATTTCCGAGGAAGTTGCTGCAGGGCAGGTTGGGAGAGTTGCCTCTTCTTAGTTCCCGCTGCCATCTTTCCGGAACCCCACCAGGCAGGGTTACCCATGAAGACTCCCAATTAGTTGACTTAATGCCTTTTGCAACAATTTAGATGGAACTGGAGACCATTATCCTAAGTGAAGTGTCTAAAGAAAAACAAACACTACATGTCCTCACTATTAAATTGGAGCTAACCAATGAGCACACATGTGCACAGAGGGAAGTAAAACTCAACGGAAATCAAGCGAGGGGTGGGGAGGGGATGCGTGAAAAGCTACCCAATGGATACAATGAACACTATCGGGGTGATGGGCACACTTACAGCTATGACTGAAACATCATAAAAGTGAGCCATGTAACCAAAAATATTTGTACTCCTGTAATATCTTGAAATAAAAAAAAAAGGACTCCCAATCAGAGCAGTGACACTGTGCACTTTCCACTACAATGGTGCTATAGTAGAGTGGGTTGGTAATAAGCAGTCTTCTGATTTTTCACAGTGTGTTGGTAGAGAACAGGGTTCAGGTGAAGGAAATTACCAATCATATTTCATTATCCGAAGTATCACTCACCCGCTCCAAAGAGCACGACTGAGGCAGCTGTAAGGATGCAGAGCCTCAGGCTCCAAACCATCTGGCAGATTGGAAGGGGTGTCTTCTGGCTCGGGAAAGCTGATGCTAAATAAATTGTTAGTGCTGGCTCCTACAGCACTCAGCCCAGTTTCAGGCAATGGGAACTCATGGTGGGGAAAATGAAGCCTTGATATATAGTTGCACAATCTTAAAGATTTTTCTGAGTGGCATTTTCTTTCCCAAAAAGGATGACTGGGAAGCTTTCATATACGTCATCTTGCTACATTGTGGGGTGATAATTCTTCATGGATCTCTCCCATTTTTCCATGTCTTGTGAGCAGAGAAATCGGCTGCAGATAGCAGAGGTGCTATCTTTTCAAGAATGTTTGCGTTGTGATCAGCCTGAAGGTACTGTCTCCCTCTTGAGCAAAGGGCAGGCATGCTTATTGTCCAGTATAATAAAGACAGCACCTTCTTCTGGAACAAAGGGCAGGCATGCTTACATTATCCATTGTAAAAGATTTAGGTTCCATCAGCTTAGGGTTCCTCTCCTGTAATGCAGCCTACTATGCACGCAGGTGTTTATCTTTCCCTTTTCAAATGGCCTCAGAATTGGTTATCAGGGCTTGAGGAACTGACACAAATTCTTGTTTTACATTCTTTCTAGGCTTTTTGAGCTTGTGGAGTATGTGATAGTATCAGCAACTCATACAACTGAATGTGATTCTCAACGGTGCACACTAGCTGTACGTATCAGGCATCTCTTTTCTTTCTGCTAGCTTTATGGTCTATGTCACTTCTGGGAGAACTTTTTATTTCTGTTTAAAAATGGAATATTTTTGTTAGGATTCAAGATTTAGAATGTCAACTTATATATTACCATGGCTTTCCTGTAAAAAATATCTACTTCCCTTCCCCAAGTTCTATCCTGATTTTACCCTTCTTACCCCCTGCAATAAAAAATTCAAACTCTCCAAGATTCACTTCCTGGACAATAGTTCTGCATTTGCTTACTTCCATAAATAGTAAGTAACTTTGCACATCCTATCCAAGGTCTGTCTGAATCCAAATCTCATATGCTTTCTGCCATATCATTCTGCTTTTCCATAGTAAAAAGAGTAACCACAAATATTTATTGAAGACTTACTCTAGCCAGGCACTGAAATAAGAACTTCACATTTATTCTCTTCCCTAATCCTTACAAAAACTTCATGGGGTAGATTCTATTATTATCTTTTCCACACAGATGAAAAAACTAAGGCTTAGAAAGTTAGCTAATATGTGCTACCTAACACAGCTAGTAAGTGATGGAAATAGTTTGGGAATCCAAGTCTGTCTTCTTAATCTCCAGACCACATTGCCTCTCAGGGAGGTCCTGCCCAACTGATATCCGAATAACATGGTAAATGAAGGAGGTTTTATTGAAATAAATAGTGCTACTCACAAAATATTCATATTAGGTTTTAAAAGTGTCCTAAAGCTGATTGCAATGAAGTGAAAATTGCACAGTCTTGATTCTCTGTTGTAAAGAATCTTTAAGAAGAAACAGTTATGCTCCTTGTGAAATTTCTTCAGACTTGTTATTTTGGCATTTGATAATGCTTTTACATCAGATGAGATCTTTTCCCTCCACCAGTGATGAATATTGAGTAATTATTCATTTTGGCTTGGTCAAACTGAGACAATATTGCTTTTATAGTGATGATAATAGTAGTATACAAATAATTAAACCATAATACAACAGAGCATCCATTTTCCTTTTGTTTATAGCAGTGCCAGGCATAAATGATTATCAGATGTCCCATCAACTAAGAATTATTTTTGTCTCTCTTGTTTGCTTACTTGCGCAACATTTATCTTGCACGATATTCTTTTATTTAATCCCAGTGTTACATCTCTTAAGTTCCATCCAGTAAGTGGTGCATTAACTGAGCTTTTTTGTATGTCATAATATTTATGAGCCATTATTCAAGCCAAAAGAAAAGAAAGCTTTACCAAGGCCTAGGAAATACTTTACAGTATTGTAGAGGCAGCACAATAAACAAAACAGAACATGGTGGGTCAAAAATGGATCCAAGTTCAGTGTCTCCATTTACCATTGGATTGATTAAGTTTATTAATCACTGTAAGCCTTGGTTTTTCATCTGTAAAATGGGATAATATTATCTAGCCTGCAGAGTCTTTGTGAGGATTAGAAATAATGTATATATTAGGTGCCCAAGAAGCTTAAATAATCATCACTATTGATCATTACTATTAATTCATCATCACTTATTAATGTCTCTGTATCGCTATAGATTTATTTAGATATACAGCTAATATAGAGTCTTATTAACTAAGTAATAATCATGGTAATCATTTCTTTTTATTACTTTTTTTTCTAAGCAAATTTAAATATTTTCTGACTTTCTACCTTCATAGAAAATAAATTAAATTTCTCTGGGTGCAAAAATATATTCTTCCACAAGTAGATATTGCATACCAAACATTTAATTCATTAAATTTCAACTTTAAACATTAAATGTTTAAATATTTAATAAATATTTAAATATGAATACTTATTATAAATAAGTATTATAAATACTTATAAATATTTAAATATTAAATATGAATACTTTAAATATTGATTTCAAACTTTAAACATTAATAAATTTGGCTGAGGACATATCTTAATTTGAAAAAATTTTGAAAACTCGTTGCAAGTTTCTGGAAACAAATCATATTTCCCTGTTTAATTTTGTCCTCTTTTCTTAGAATGCCCTCTCTCTTCTTTTCTCCTATTGAAATCCCATCCACCTTTACCGGGAGAGCTACAATGTCCTTTTTTCTGGAGGCTCATCCCACTATTATGCAAACCAGGTTTTCCTGCCTTTGTAACATTGAGGTTTTCCTGCTAATTAGACTCTTAGCTCAAATATATTTAGGTTGGTGAGCCATTTGTGCATTTTGTTCTTCCAGAGAAAAAAATGTTGTTTGCATGTCTTTATGTGCTGCATAGTGTATAAGGGAGTCCTTCACAATCATAGATGCCCAACCTAGGTTAATTGGAAGAATAAATAATAAATGATTTGTTTGGAAATAAAACAGTCAAATACTGGCTGGTGTAGCAGGAAGCCTACAAAAGGCTGGCTGGAGACCCAGTCTGGTTGCCTATTATGTACATGACTTGGGAAACTAATTTAACCTCTATGAACTCAGTTTCATCTACAAAAACACAAAGGGGTCCTGCCTCTACCCTTACCCTGCCTACTTATGGGATAGTTATAGGAACCAAATAAAGGAATGCATGTACACTCTGAAGTACACTGTTAATGCCAAACCTAAGCTATTACATTCCCAGACAGCTGGACAATTAAGCTGACATTAGACACCTTAATAGCAAGCTTTACACATTATCTCACTCCATCCAAGAGTACTTATCAGACTCTTTGGATTTTATATAGCAAAGATGATTCACTCACTCCCTCACCTGTTTTTCTGTTCATTCAGTCAAAATTTCTTGAGTGTCTACTACATATAAGTACCATGCCAGACCCTGGGCTGTAAACATGACAAGGGAGATATAGCCCCCTGCTCTGAAGGACACTACATTCTTGTAAGGTGTCATTAAAATAGTAGACAGACCTACAAACAGTGAGCCCACAAATAAGATAATTTTAGATAAGCACTAAGGTAATGTGCTAGAGAGTAAGTGGGCATAGGTGTCGTTAGAGTGGCCAGAAAGAAGAGAAGGGACAAACTCTGCAAAGTGCAAACACTCTGAGGTGGGATCAGGCTTAAGGTTATGAAAGAGCAGAAAGGCCAGTGAGCTGAAGCAGAATGAACACAGGAGAATGGAAGTGTTAGATGGTGGAAAGGTGGCTCATTTTCCAAGAAAGATTAAGAAAAAGAAAAGCAATATATTTTCTTTGGCAATAAGGATCAAATAGTTTAAGACCTGGATTCATTCTGGTGAAAAATTAGCTCACTGGATAGTGCTTTAAGGTATTTGCATTTACATAACCATACCGTTAGGAAATTTCGAGCTTACTTTTTTAAAAAACTATTTTAACATTAACAAAAGCAAAGGGATCTTAACATTGCCCATGAAAGGGATCTTTTGTTTTTATTTTAGCATATTATGGGGGTACAGATGTTTAGGTTACGTATGTTGCCCTTGCCCCACCCCCAAATCCAAGCTTCAAACGTGTCCATCCGCATTGCACTCTTTGTGTATGCATATACCCGTCCCCTCCTTCCCCTTCCCCCTACCCAACATCCAACCGATGTTATTCTTATATGTGCACTTATGTGTTGATCAGTTAATACCAATTTGATGGTGAGTACATGTGGTGCTTGTTTTTCCATTCTTGGGATACTTCACTTAGTAGAATGTGTTCCAGCTCTGTCCAGGAGTATACGAGAGGTGCTATATCACCATTGTTTCTTAAAGCTGAACAGTACTCCATGGTGTACATATACCACATTTTATTAATCCACTCACGTATTGATGGACACTTGGGTTGTTTCCACATTTTTGCAATTGTGAGTTGTGCTGCTATAAACATTTGGGTGCAGGTGTCTTTTTCATAGAATGCCTTTTGTTCTTTTGGGTAGATGCCCAGTAATGGGATTGCTGGATTGAATGGTAATTCTACTTGTATCTCTTTAAGGTATCTCCATATTGCTTTCCACAGAGGTTGCACTAGTTCGCAGTCCAACCAGCAGTGCATGAGTGTTCCTATCTCTCCACATCCACGCCAACATTTATTGTTTTGGGACTTTTTGATAAAGATCAGTCTCACTGGAGATAAGTGATATCTCACTGTGGTTTTGATTTGCATTTCCCTGATGATTAGAGATGCTGAGCATTTTTTCATATGTTTTTTGGCCATTATTCTGTCTTCTTTTGAACAGTTTCTGTTCATGTCCTCATGAAAGGGATCTTAACAATGTCTTAACATTGTCAATATTTTACCAGAATACTCTTTTTTCTTTCCATAAGTTGTTATTATTATTATTTTGGTGA
>CAUYSK010016574.1:0-10483 GCA_963575035.1 Avahi laniger | reverse complement strand
AATGGAGTAGATTTTAAGTGTTCTAATGATTAATCACTGCCGTATTTTACGGAGGGTTGCTCCTGGAGGGTTACCTATCACTCCTAAAATTTAGGACCAGTTTGCCAGATCACACATAATTCCGTATTGCATTATATTTGTTGAAGTTTGATAAATTTGGTTATTCCTTCTTTGCTTTTGTGAGATAGGGTATTACATTGTAGTTAAAACTTAAGGGTGAAAAGTCCCCATGAAAAAGCCAGAATAATTTAGACAAAGCAATGGGTTTGAGATGAATCCTTTAGACTTAGATTCTTTGCTTTTGCTGTCTACCAGTCTACCAGATCCAACCAGCTCAAAGCTTTAGACTGGAATTTACCATATCCTTTTAGAATAAAAGAGTTGTTAAAATACTATCGAGTCTAAGAAATATCACTATATTAAAGATAATTACATGCTTGATTTGAGAGATGCTTTTAGAACTGTTCTAGTTTAAAGTGTTGTAGTGTCATAAGAAAATCACGTTGATTATTAGATTATTGAGGTAGTACGTGTCTTATGTGTTGAATAAGTTAGCTGAAAGTAAGATGCTTAGAGAATATTTAAACTATGAAGAAAACTTTTCTCCCCAGTATTGTTTATTGATTACCTCTTTTTCCCAGTGGCAAAAATAAACACTTTTATCATCTGTTGACTGTATGATGTTACATTTCTATGACCTGGTAATTGGGGTAATGTAGGGAGAGACAGAGGCAGAGGTCAGGGTCAAGGGATATTTTTTTAGCAGATACAAAATCAGGTGTATTTGATACAGGTTAATAAACTATAGATAGCAACTTAGAAGGAGTATATATATGAATTAAAGTTATGGAAAAGATTTTGGAGAGGAGAATAAGTATTAAAGGCTGTTTTTTTCTAGGTAGAGAGGGTCTACAAAGGAAGATTTGCTAGAGAGGTTTTGGTTGAAGCCTGGAAAGAATCAAACCTGATCATACGTCAGGCTGTTTTTAAAAGGATATTTTTCTTTTTTCCCTTACCTTTCTTCTTTCTTTGTGATTGAGTAATATCTGGGCCTGGCAACAAAGAGCAGAATAACCCCATTGGGTGAGGATGAGTAATGAGCTGACCCAGAGAAATATAAAAGCAACTGCAAAAGCCTTAAGCTGTGTTGTGCTGAAGACCTGCTGTGGAGAGAAGTAATGTGGCAAGGCCATGGTTATAGGATCAGGGGCCTTTGAAGGAGAAATAATATAAATAGTTACCTTTTGTTGAGTACCTGTCCTGCAGGTTCAAATTGCATTAATCCTGTTACAGCTAAGAGAAGGGCCCCTGCAGTGGTATAGTGAAGGGATTCAAATTCCAAATCCAAAGCTCTGTCAGTGGTTTTCAAGCTTTTTTTTAAAGCTGCAGATTGATTTTTTTTCTATAGGGAAACTTTATATTGGGGACCCAATACACTCTATAGATAAAACCTACACTGGTTGAAATCAGGGTAAGAGCACATCAACCCCTGGTCATTCAGCTTCTTTCACTGGCGTTCTCCTCTCATTGTCACCCTGGTAAGCGCTGAGGCACCTGTGTAGAACTCCAGTTTGAAAATTATTGCATTTCAACATACTGCTATTCTTCTCCAGTTGGTGATAGTGGTTGAATGTTGCCACCAAAATATACTCTAATTAACACTTTTTATCTAAAGTGCATTTTTAGGGACTTTCTTTTCTTTGCCTTGAAGGTTGTGGCAGCATTGCCTGAAGATATGAAACCAGGTCCTAATCCTTTTGGTTTTCCATGGGAATTGGTGATATGTGCAGCTGTTGTTGGGTTTTTTGCTGTTCTTTTTGTTGTATGGAGAAGTTTTCAATCGGTAAGTAACCAACTCTGTAATAAGAGAATGTCCATTCTGTCTTTGGGTGGAGCAAGTATATGAGAAACATAGTTGTTATTTTAAAGAAACAAGTTAGGTTGTAGTTATGTGGGTTATTCAGGTTCATGTGTGACTACTAGAAATTAAGTATGGATTCAGAGGAATTTTTTTAAAATATAAAAATTTTAAAGAATTTCTTTGTAGATATATTCTACACTGACACTAAAATTCTTCCTTTATTTTTTCTTCATTTTCTTTTCTTTTGATCTGTGATTTTTTTTTTTTTTTTTTTTTTGACAGAGTCTCACTCTTTTGCCGGGGCTAGAGTGCCGTGGCGTCATCCTAGCTCACAGCAACCTCAAACTCCTGGGCTCAAGCAATCCTTCTGCTTCAGCCTCCCAGGTAGCTGGGACTACAGGCATGTGCCACCATGCCCGGCTAATTTTTTCTATATAGTTTTAGTTGTCCAATTGATTTCTTTCTATTTTTAGTAGAGACGGGGTCTCGCTCTTGCTCAGGCTGATCTCGAACTCCTGAGCTCAAACAATCTGCCTGCCTTGGCCTCCCAGAGTGCTAGGTGTGTTTGTTTTTAACAATATACTAAACATCTGCGAGTGTATCACCCAACTTAGAAACAAAAACACTGTCACTGTCACTTACATTTAGATAGATTCTCCCTCATTTCATCCCCCTGCCTCTCTGTACTAAAGGTAACCCTGGTCCCGGATCCTGTGTTGATTATTCCCATGCCTTAAAAAAATTTTTTTGGGGGGCCATATCTATGTTTATCCTTCAGTAGTATAGTATATTATTTTACCTGGAATCATGTCATCTGTCATCCTTTGGAACTTTTTTTACTCCATTCTATATTGTTCAAATTCATATTTTTGAATGAGACTATAATTTCTTCTATTTTGACTGCTCTAGAATATTACATTATAAGAATATACTACAGTGTACTTATACTTTTTATGGCATTGGGCATTTGAATTGTTTCCAGGCTTTTTCTAGTTCAAACAGTGCTATTGTGTACATTCTTATACATGTTTCCTGTGGTATATTTGTAAGAATTTCTCTTGGGAATATATGTAGGTGTGAGATTACGAGGTGACAGGGTATGTGGAGGTTCAACTTTTAAAATGTAATGCCAAATTCTTTTCCAAATTGTACCAATTTGCACTCCTATTAGCTGTGTATAAGAGATCCATTTGATCCATGTGCTCTCCAATACTTCTTGTTGAGTTCTTAATTTTTGTCATTTGAATGTGTATAAAATTGTGTCTTATAGTCTTTATTATCCTGCTCTACATGGATATCCTTGTTATGTGCATTGCAAATATCCTAGTAAAAAATATCTTTTCGTTTTCTTTGGAATTTTTACTGATAGCCATAAATTCTTAATTTAAAAATTTTCCTTTTAACACTGAAGTGCTTGATCCATCTTGAATTAATTTTTTGTTTTGTGTGGGGTAGTGATTCAGTAATATTTTTCCCAATGAGTAACTATTTTTCCCCCTGCTCTGTTTATGAATAGTCCTTTCTTTCCCCTCATCTGCCATGCTACGTAGTAGAGTTTCACATGCATGTTGGCCTTTTCTACACTCTATTCCATTGATTATTGTTGTTAGTGATATATGTGTATCATTTTATAGCCATTCATTAGATCAAGCTTGCTGATTGACTAATTGTATCATTCTTGTATTATATATTCTTATTCTTTTGTTTGTTTCCTTTATCTGTCAAGAATGAAGAAAAGTGGGCTTCACTCTACCGTCATGGTGTATTTATCACTTTCTGTTTTTGTATCAATTCTTGCTTTCCATATTTTGAGGATATTTTGTTAGGTGCATACTTGTTTAGGATTGCTTTATCTCCTTGGTGAATTGAACCTTATCAATATTTAGAGACCCTCTATCACTCTAGTGACACTTTTGCCTTAAGGTCTCTGATGCTAATATAGCCATACCAACTTTCTTTTGAGTGATAGTTGATGTCTTTTTTCATCTTTATACTTTTCAGCCTTTCCATGGTCCTCTATTTAATGTGTGTCTTATACGAATTTTTGAAAAATATTTAATCTGGAAATCTCATTTTTCATTAATGAGTGCAGTGTGTCTACATATATTATGATTATTGATGTATTTGAACTAGTTTCTTCCAGCTTACTTTATTAATATGTTTCTTTTAAATTTTTTTCACATTTGCAAGTATATCTTTCTGTTAGGAAGACAAAAACCTTAGCACATTCTCACATCCCTTGTTCTCCTCTTTCAGTTCCCAACTCCCATCATGTTGATATCATCTAGATTAGCTGTCCCTAACTTTTTTGGCACCAGGGACAGGTTTCATGGAAGATAGTTCTTCCACAGATGGAGGTGGGGGGTAGGGAGAGGGGAAGGAGGCAGAGCTCAGGTGGTGATGTGAGCGATGGGCATCAGTAAAGCTTTGCTCACCTGCTGCTCACTTCCTGCTGTGCTCTTGGGGGGGCATTCCTAAGTTTCCTGGAAGACAATTTTCCCATGGACAGTGGGAGGCTGGGGGAGCTGGGGGAGCTGGGGGCTGCAGGCCCTAGCTCTGCAGCCCAGTCCCTAATAGGTCACAGACTGGTACCGGTCCATGGCCCCGGGAATTGGGACCACAGATCTAGACTTTTAGTTCTGGATTATTAAGGTCGTATTTCTTTTTTCTTTGTTCTTAATTTTTTCCTCCACCTCTTGCCCCCAATCTGCCATGCCACATATTAGAGTTCCACATACACGTGGGCCTTTTCTGCACTGTATCCTATTCCATTGATTATTGCCAGCTTCAACAAATATTAACAAGATGTTTGATCACCCTTAATTGACAAACCTTCTGAGATTTTATTTTGAATTCTTGAGGATATTTAAGTCCTTACTAGAGTGGTAATTTGTTCAGATATAAGCATTTGAAACCCCAAGTTCTGTCTTTTTAATGCTTTGAAAACCTTACTCCCTTGTATTTTCATATCCAGTGTTATTTATTGTAAAGTCTAACATCAGTGTGATTCTTACTCATTTATAAGCGACCAGTTCTCTGTGGAAGCTTTTTAGAATCTTTTAATTAGATATTCTTATTTCAGTATAATATGTCTAGGTATAAACTACACCCCAACCCCCATTTCTCCTTTAGAATTCTCTTGGAATCTTTTAATAAGAGATCTTTCATTCTCTCTCTCTCTTTTTTTTTTTGTTTTTGTTTTTGAGACAAGGTCTTGCTGTGTTGCGCATGCTGGCTGGAGTGTGGTGACTATTCACAGGCTGAATCATAGCATGCTACAGCCTTGAACTCCTGGGCTCAAGTGATTTTCCTGCTTCAGACTCCTGAGTAGCTGAGATTATAGGCCTGTGCCACTGTGCCTGGCTCCATCTATTCTAGGAAATTTCTTCTGCATTTAATTATTTTTTTCTATTTAAGACTATCAGTTTTCAGATATAGGCCCTTCTACTTTTGACTTCCCTTATCTCTTAACTTTTATTTTTCAATTTCTTTGTGGTTTTCTGTTGTTTTAGTCCATTGATTTATTCTTCATCTCTACCCATTCTATTATACTTTGTGTTTTAATTTTTTTAATTTTATCTCTATACATACTCTGTAGATGATTTAAGTCCTCATTTCTTTTTTTTTTTTTTTCGAGACAGAGTCTCCCTCCGTTGCCCGGGCTAGAGTGCTGTGGCATCAGCCTAGTTCACGACAACCTCAAACTCCTAGGCTCAAGCAATCCTACTGCCTCAGCCTCCCAGGTAGCTGGGACTACAGGCACTAGCCACCATGCCCGGCTAATTTTTCTTTTTTTTCTGTAGATTTTTAGTTGTCCAGATAATTTCTTTCTAATTTTTAGTAGAGATGGGGTCTCGCTCTTGCTCAGGCTGGTCTTGAACTCCTGACCTCACGAGCGATCCTCCCGCCTCGGCCTCCCAGAGTGCTAGGATTACGGGTGTGAGCCACCTTGCCTGGCCGAGTCCTCATTTCTTTTCTACTTGGTTATGCTATCCCAGCTCTAAAATTCATCCTCTTACAAATGGATTTTTTTTTTGCCTTATTATATGAGAAAGAGAGGTTAAAGAAGAAAAAGATTGGGTTTACTGTTTCTTCAGTAATCAGTTCAGATCTATGGCCCCATGGTAACAATTCTCAGAGTGTTTTATTTTGGATGTTAGCATTATGGGGAGATGATAATGGGTTTCTTGAAACAGTTTGTTTTAGGGTCAAATATGTCTGGGGAACAATGGGTTAAATGAAATCAAACAGGTGTTTTTACAGTAAATTTATTTCAGAGCTTTTAATATACTAATACACAGTTCCAGTCTTCAACAGGGAGATTTTTAACACATAATGTTTTTCTTGTTGGAAACAGAACACTTTTGGCTAAATTGTGTTTATACTAAGGCAGTAAGAAACCCATTGTTTTTAAGTTGGCAGTCAATGTTAAATAAATTAGTTTGCTTGACTCTGTATTTGTTTTAATGTAATTTTTGTTAAAAATTTGTTTCAGGTTAGAAGCCGGCTTTATATGGGTAAGCTTTTTTTTTCTATTTTAGATCTCATTGTTGTATATAATCTTAAAATAAATAATAAATAATTAATGCATGATAATAATGATTTTTTTTTAGGAAGAGAGAAAAAGCTTGCTATAAAGCTCTCTGGATTAATTGAAGAAAAATGTAAACTACTTGAAAAATTTAGCCTTGTTCAAAAAGAGGTAAGACATTTTTGAAAATAATGTTCATGTGAGGTTCAGAGAACTTTATACTCAATGTAGGTATTTCTATGTAAATTTAAGGTTATTAATGCTTTGTTTGCAGAGTATGAGAGTTCTTTTACTTCTCATTCAACACTTCACCAATCTTATTAATTCTAGCCATTGTCGTAGGTATATAGTGGTGTCTCAATTGTGGTTTCACTTTGTGTTTCCCTAACTAATGAGGTTCAGCATATTTTCATATATTTATTGACCATTTGGGTATCCTTTTTGTTAAGTTGCCTTTTTAAATCTTTTTTGTTTCTTTTTTGTTTGTTTGTTTTACTCCCATTTTGCAAATTCAAGTCTTTTTCACATTTTTAAAGGTATAGTTGTCTGTCTTTTTCCTTTTTGGTATGTAGGTTTTCTCCTACATTTTAGATATGAGTCCTCTGTCAGATATATGTATTGCAAATATCTATTCTGTGGCCTGCCTTTTTATTTCAGATGGTGTCTTGGTAAGCAGAAGTTCTTAAATTAAATATAGTCTAATTTGTCAATCTTTTCTTTATAATGACTGCTTTTTGTTTCTTACTTAGGAAATTTTTGCCTACCCTAGGACATGAAGATAATTTTCTGTGTTATCTTTTAGAAATTTATTCTTTTACTTTTCTTGTTTAATCTTTGTATTAGTTTTCTAGGACTGCCTTAACAAAATACCACAGACTGGATGGCTTAAACAACAGAAATTTACTTTCTCTCAGTGGAGGTTAGAATTCCAAGATCAAGGTGTTAGCAGGTTTGGTTTCTTCGGAGGCCTCTCTCTTTGCCTGGCAGATGGCTACCTTTTTGCTATATTCTTACATGGTCTTTCCTCTATTCATGTGCACATTTCTGGTGTCTCTCTAGATGTCCAAACTTTCTCTTTTTATATGGACATCAGTCAGATTGGATTAGGGCCCACCCTAACAGCCTTATTTTAACTTAATCACCTCTGTAAAACTCCTGTCTCCAAATACAGTCACATTCTGAAGTACTAGGGTTTAGGGCTTCAACATATGAATTGTGGGGGATGTAGCAGTTTTTTTTTTTTTTTTTTTTTTGAGACAAAGTCTCACTCTATTGCCCTGGCTAGAGTGCTGTGGCATCAGCCTGGCTCACAGCAACCTCAGACTCCTGGGCTCAAGCGATCCTCCTGCCTCAGCCTCCCGAGTAGCTGGGACTACAGGCATGCGCCACCATGCCCGGATGATTTTTTTCTATATATTTTTAGTTGTCTGATTAATTTCTTTCTATTTTTAGTAGAGACCGGGTCTCGCTCTTGCTCAGGCTGGTTTTGAACTCCTGAGCTCAAACAATCTACCCGCCTCGGCCTCCCAGAGTGCTAGTATTACAGGTGTGAGCCACCGTGCCCGGCCTTTTTTTTTTTTTGAGACAGAGTCTCACTCTGTTGCCCCGGCTAGAGTGCCCTGGCATCAGCTAGCTCACAGCAACCTCAAACTCCTGGGCTCAAGCGATCCTCCTGCCTCAGCTTCCCAAATAGCTGGGACTACAGGCATGCACCACCATGCCTGGCTAATTTTTTCTATATATATTTTAGTTGTCCAGCTAATTTTCTTTCTATTTTTAGTAGAGACGGGGTCTCGCTCTTGCTCAGGCTGGTCTCTAACTCCTGAACTCAAACGATCTGCCTGTCTCGGCCTCCCAGAGTGCTAAAATTACAGACGTGAGCCACCACGCCCGGCCTCATAACAGTCTTTAATCCATCTGAAATTGAATCTGTGGGGTGTAATTGGGGCATGTGGGTGTGTCAAGATACGATTTTTTTCACATGGATATTGAATTACCCAGTACCATTTATTGAACAGACCATCTTTTCCCCATTATTCTGTAGAGTCATCTTCTTAAGTTGAGTGACCAAATACATTAACATGTGTTTGTTTCTGTAATATCTTCTGTTCTATTGTTTTTTTTGTGTGTTTTGTGCCAATACCACGATTTTTTATTTACCATAGTTTAATAACAAATTTTTTTTTGTTTTGTTTTGTTTTCTGGGTCTTCCGGTAAGGATCGAAAAACCTGCTAGACAAATTCTAAAACAGCTGTAACACTAATAACGAGTTTTGATATCATACATGTAAACCTCCAGGGTTTTTGTTCTTCAAGATTGTCTTTCCATGCAGGTTTTAAATTTTAATAAAAATCTAAATTTTAAATCAGTTTGTCAGTTTACACTGACACCCACACCTGTCACACAGCCTCCTAGATGTTTGATTGGGATTGCTTTGAATATAGAGATTAATTTGGAGAGAACTGATGTTGTTACAATGTTCAGTTCTTATCCATGGGCTGTGTTACATTCCTCTATGTTATTTAAAAACTCTCTCATTATTTTATATGTTTTTGTGTTATGGTCTTGCACATCTTTGCTTAGATTTATTCCCAGGTATCTGATGTTTTTTGAAACTATTGTATTAATAAATGATATAGTTTTTTTAAACTGCTTTATTATTGAGATATGACTACATACCCTATAATTCATCCATTTTAAAATGTGTTACTGAATAGCTTTTAGTATGTTCACAGAGTTGTGCATCCATCACAACAGTCAACTAGGGCAGGTATAGTTTAACTTTATAAGAAACTTTCTGGCTACTCGAATATTTTTATTACCCCAAAAAAGAAATCCTGAACCTTTTAGCTATCACCCTTCACTCAATCTCCCCCACTTCAAAACCCTTGATAACTTACCTACTTTCTGTTTCTTTACATTTGCCTCTTGTGGACATTTCACATAAATGGAATCATACAAAGTGTACTTCTTTGTGACTGGCTTTTTCACTTAGTGTAATTTTTTTTTTTTTTTTTTTTTTTGAGACAGAGTCTCACTCTGTTGCCTGGGCTAGAGTGCTGTGGCGTCTGTCTTCATAGCTCACAGCAACCTCAAACTCCTGGGCTCAGACAATCCTCCTGCCTCAGCTTCCTAAGTAGCTGAGACTACAGGCACGCGCCACCATGCCCGGCTAATTTTTTCTGTATGTTTTAAGTTGTCCAATTAATTTATTTCTATTTTTTTTAGTCGAGACGGAGTCTCGCTCTTGCTCAGGCTGGTCTCTAACTCCTGGGCTCAAACGATCCACCTGCCTCGGCCTCCCAGAGTGCTAGGATTACAGGCGTGAGCCACCATGCCCGGCCCACTTAGTGTAATGTTAAACACAGACACAACAATTCCACTTCTACTCAAAAGAACTGTTTTTTCATCCATGTTGTAGCATTTATCGGTACTTAATTTCTTTTTTTGCCAAATAATATTCCATACCACAGTTTACATACCCATTTATCAGTTGATGGAATTTGGGTTGTTTCCATTTTTGGTATTTTAAATATTACTGCTAATGACATTTATGTGTAAGTTTTTGTATGGACACATATTTCTAATTCTTTCGCGTATATACCTAGGAGTGGAATTGCTGCATCTGTGTTTAACTTTTTGAAAAACTGACACACTGTTTTAAACAGTGGTTACACTATTTTACATTCCATCTAGCAGTTTGTGAGTAGTATATTTTCTCCACATCCTTCCCAACACTTATTATTATCTGTCTTTTTGATTATAACCATCCTAGTGGGCATGAAGTGGTTTCTTACTGTGGTTTTTATTTGCATTTCCCTGAAGACTAATGATGTTGAACATCTTTTCATATGTTTATTGGCCATTTATATATCTTCTCTGGGGAGAAAAGTCTATTCAGTTTCTTTGCCTATTTTTTAATTGGGTTATTTGTCTTTTTATTATTGAGTTCTAACTTTATACATTCTAGATACAAGCCCCTTATCAGATATATGATTAATAAATATTTTCTCACGTTCTGTGGATTGTCTTCTCACTTTCTTGGTGGCGTCTTTTGAAGCATAAAAGTTTTTAATTTTTTTTTTTTTTT
>CAUYSK010016572.1:0-47121 GCA_963575035.1 Avahi laniger | reverse complement strand
TTTGTGGAAGAGGCAGCTGCTTGCCTTTCTATGCATAAACTTAGGATAAAAGTCTTTTTTCCCCTATCAGTCCTTGCTATAACACATTCCAGTCAGGGGTGGGGAAACTGAAACCTTTTGATTTCAAAATTGTTTTTTTTTAAGCACCAAAAGAGGTAAAAAAAAAAAAAAAAAAAGCTTCATCTTTCTCTGCTGCACCACTTTTAATAAAAGGGTTTGTTCTGTAATACTTGGATTCAGTCAAAAGTCAACACTTAAGGAACTAGAAGGCCACAAGTGGCCTTAAGGCTGCAGGTTCCCCACTGAAACAGTTTTTCCTTGCTATGCATTTTTATGAAATAACTATAATTTGTGTGAAAATTAAAAAATTCTAAAATACGAATTAGCAAAATTAAATGAAGGGACCAGATTCCAAAATTAATTTATGGGGTGAGGCTTGGGGATGGGAAGAAGAGAACATTCATATGTTGAGTGTTAAGTTCTTGAAAATTCTCAATGAAAAGAGTAAGATATCTTTGCAGCAGTCCTAAAATTTGGTATTTTAGAACTCAATAATTATAACCAGACCAGCCAACGTTTGTTTTTTTAACTTGGGGCTCTAGAATGTTCCAATGAAGGTAATGTAGAGTGTAGGCCCTCTTTAGATTGAGGGAATAGAAAGTTTTGACATAACAGTCTTATTTAGACTTAAAGCTATGAATTGGAAAGTAGTTTGTGTGTGTGGGTTTTGGGGGTTTTTTGCTTGTTTATTCAGATTGTAACTGCACATCAAGAGAGGCATTATGTACCAGAAGTCTTTGAGCAGCTTGGAAGAAAGGTGCTTACAAGAACAGGGTAATTATTAATCATAATAAATAGTTTTTGTCAAGGTACATAGGTAACTAACTCCCTTATATATTAGTAGCAGTGACTAGATAGCTTTTCAACAAGCAGGTTGGATTTGTTCTTCTAAATGAAGAACTCCTTTGCTTCATAATCTAGGTCTTATGTCTCACAGGAGCCTTTACAATAGGGAATAAATTGTTAAGATGGGAAAGGCTCACATTCTGTATTCCTGGAATACAGAGCCATCATTTGAAGATAGGATATTTCTCAAGGATTTAGAACTACCTGGACATGGATTATTTTATCTGTCCTAAGATAACAAACCAAAATAATTACAAAATCTTATGGGGTTTTTGGTAGAATTTTATAGAGATCAAATATATACATGAGAGGCAAACTAAAAAAAGTTGGTCAGGGTTTTAAAGTTAATCAAATTCCTAGGCTTTAGGATTTGTTGAATGGATTGAAAAGAAATCAGTATAGTTACTAGTTTTCGCTCTCTAAATAGCAACATTCTAATTCCAGCACTTAGTGTTTTTAAGATGGCTATTTTAATGGCAATTAAGTACATAGTCTTATTTAAAAAATTAAATTGTCTTTTTTTTTTTTTTTAACTTGCCACATTGTTCTTATTCTCCTTTTGCTATGGAATAATGAAAAATTATCCAGAATTCATTCCCATACTATCTGGGAGTCACTCATGTATCTCAACTGTCTTATTTTACAAATGAGGAAAGCGTAACTCAAAGATGATAATTTAACCAGTTTTTAAAATGAAATTACTTTTCTTAGATATACTTTCAGTGTTCAGTGACCTAAAACATTAGATTTAGCAGTAATCAGCATTTATGTTTTTTTAATTGTGACAAGGTTAGTATTAAAAGTAGACAAAAATGTGTAAGTCTTATAAATTTCCAACAGAAATTTAAATTAGGATATGTCCTTAAATACAGCAGTTGTTTCCAAAGAGTGATTTCAAAGCATCAAAGAAAATAAGATAGATCACAAGTTGTGGGACTTTTGCATATTGTATATGTTTGCATAGAAATGAATTAAAGGAAATAAAATAGAATGGTTTCTCTGGTTCTTTCTGGGTTATAGGATTACAGATGGATTTTCTACAGCAGACATGTATTACCAGAGAGCAGTTTGGTGTTTTCTAATTTGTAATGTTGAAGGAAAATGCTTGTATACAAACTGAAAACATCATGGTTTCACCTTGTCAGAAACCTGGGAATCATCCTCAGTCCTTTTACACCTCGTGTCCGTTATATCCCTCTGTAATGTCCACTCTGTATTTCTTGGTCTACTTCCCCTCCACGTCTTCATTCTCACTGCCACTAGTTCAGACGTGGGATAGTTTGTCACTCTGAATAGTTGACAAATAACTGCATTTATAACTATGTAGTAACCTCCTGGCTTACCCTGTCTTTAATCTTACCCCTTCTAATCCATCTGTTACCCTTTAAAGTGATTTACTAAAATGTGAATCTGGTATTAAAATTCTTTAATGGATTCTGTGATCCTCAGAATGGTAATACTAGGCCCTCTGTGATCTGGCTCTTGCCTTTTTTTTCCAATCAGAAATCCAGTTGCTGCTGCTTTGCTTTCACCCATGTTATTACAAGTTGAACATCCCTAATCCAAAAATCTAAAATCAAAACGCTCCAAGATTCGAAACTACTTGAGTGCCAGTATCATACCACAAGAGGAAAATTCCATACCTGACCCCATAAGACACATCACAGTCAAAACTTTATTTCATGCATAAAATTATTTAAAATATTGTATAAAATTACCTTCAGGAGGCAGTGTATATTAGGTATATTGTATATGAAACATAAATGAATTTTCTGTTTAGACTTGGGTCCCATCCCCAAGATATCTCATTGTATATAGGTAAATATTCCAAAATCCAAAACATTCATGGTCCAGGCATTTTAGATAAGGGATCCTTAACCTGTACTATTATCTTGTCATGGAATACCTGTCTGCTTTGTGAATGCATCCTGTAGTTCAAGTGTTTTTCTCTATGGAGCTTTCTCTGATCTTCCTCCAAGAAGTCTATTATTCCTTATAATCCCATGCACCTTCTATCCAGCTCTATAATAGCACTTATTGCAGTTTGTTATAATTACATTGAATCTTCTCACCTGCTATAATGTGAGCCCCTGAAGAGCAGAGTATCCAACTTGTGTTGTCTCCCTCAGATAAAAGGATTCGGTTTATTGTTAAATGTATAGTGCCTGCATTAGTACCTAGAACATACTAAGTGTTCAAGTAAATTTTGAATTAATTAGGTCTCTTCTCTTTGGTGTAAGTATTAATCTGCAAAATAGCTTCTAAACTTAGATTGTAAGAAAAGTTAGATATGTATTTTTGTAGTTAAAGGTTATGGAGCCTGAAATTGCTAGTGATTAATACCCAAGAGCACAGCCATCCATATTCTAGAAAAAATAATACCAAGAAAACAATCGGTTATCTATTCTTCGGTTTCATCAGTCATAATTATCTTGAAGGACTAGTAATCCCAGGTGAAACATATCCTGATACTCATTTGCCTGTCCATTGCAGATTTAAAAAAAAATGTTAACCTGTGTTGGGCAAATCAAAAATTCTTATTTTTCAGATTTAGCTTGCCTTCCAAAACATAATAAAAAAGGTAACTTTTAAAGGTACCTTAACTTCAGGGTACTTCAGGGCAGAGAACTTTTCCACAGTTAACCTTTCTACACAGTTCAGCCCTGTTAAAAGGATGAGAGTTCAGGTAGATTCTGGCATCTCATTTCAAAAGAATAGATACAGTCCCACAAATATGGATGGAGATAGAGAATGCTTACCCCAATATACAGCAACGTTCCTAGGCACTAAACAGGTGTGCATCTCAAGATGCCACCAGTAAAAATAAACGTTCAACTCTGCCCAAAGTTATTTAACTTCAATTCTGAATGATTCACAACCAACAGTAAATTATGTTGCCTTGTTTGTTTCACTGAATAGTAGTAGGTGGGGACAGTGGGAATCTTATTCATTCATTGATGGGTGTTACTATTTAGATGATGGAGCATTTGTATACCTTGAGAGTCATAGTTACTATGTTACTCTCACTTCATTGAATTTCTTCACTCTGATGTTCAGAGCCCTGGGCAGAAATTACATTAGTTTTGGGGACTTTATTCAAATTACAGAGTTTGCCCAAATAGAAACTAAAATAGCCCACAGTCATTAGCTATGGTATTCTTTTTTTTTTTTTTTTTCTTTTTAGACAAGAGTCTTGCTCTATTGCCCGGGCTGGAGTGCCATGGCATCAGCCTAGCTCACAGCAACCTCAGACTCCTGGGCTCAAGCGATTCTTCTGCCTCAGCCTCCCAAGTAGCTGGGACTACAGGCATGCGCCACCATGCCCAGCTAATTTTTATATATATATATATTTTTTTTTTTTTTTTTTAGTTGTCCAGATCATTTCTTTCTATTTTTTAGTAAAGATGGGGTCTCGCTCTTGCTCAGGCTGGTCTCGAACTCCTGACCTTGAGCGATCCACCCACCTCGGCCTTCCAGAGTGCTAGGATGAGCCACCGCGCCCTGCCAGCTATGGTATTCTTAAACTAGAAAGGCAAAAGAAGATGCAATTGCATTTAAGAGTATATGAATAAAATAAAGAATTATAGAATGAGAAGGGGAGAGGTTTTTGTAAGGTAACTGTATTTTAACTCCCCATGCCTAATAAATAAGTTCGTGGCTGGCAGACAGATGAGGTGTGGTTTAATCCTTCCAAAATTCCACTGTGTTAATCATTTTTCCTGTTCAAAGAGGCAGTGAGGGATAATCTGTGAGTGGCTGCAGTTATAAATAATGGGCTATATAAGGACTCAACAGCGGAGATAAGGATGGAATTAAGGGTGTTAAAGAGAACATGGCCTTCCTTCTTTGTCATTTGATGGTTTCTATTGTTCCTAGAGACTCATCTGAAGTATCACTATTAGTAGGACCAAAGTTTACACAAGTGCCAAATAGATGAACAAGAACACCCCATTAAAATTTCTCTCAAACACTGTATATCTTAAGAGAGCAGATGTATCTGTGGACTGTCACAAATGTCGATCTTGCATAAGCTTAACAAATATTAGTGGAAACTGACAGAATTTAGAATTGGCCTAAAGCCCTCTAAGGTGTCCAGTGTTAGCTAACCTCCTCCCTACTTCTGTATGCATTAGTTTGCCTAACAGCTGGTTGACCTCTGTTTAAATAGCCACAGTAATACTCGGACAGCTTATTGCATCTTTGGTCAGCTCTTTTTTTCCTCTGGGTCTCTAGAACTGAAGACAATATCCTAAGTTGATTTTGTCCCACAAAACAGGAGTAAAATGAGGACCTGTATAGGTAGGTGACGAACAGTATAGATTATTTGGACTTGTAGCTTGCTCCATAAATAGACTTTAAACCAAGTAAACAGGAAGCTGTTTTGAGAAACTTAACCTTGTTTTTCAAGTACTATATTTAATTCCACGGGGAATATTTTCATAAAGTAACAGTAATTTCCATTATGTTAGCTACTAGAATTACAATGGCAAGTTTCAGGTGCTATTTGAAATGTGAGATGTTACATGTGAAACTATTTTATCCACCTAAATATATGGTTCTGCCCATGTTGCAATAAACTTAAGTCTTTCAGTTTCAGTTGTTTTTTACTTTACAACCATTGAGTTTCTCTTCTAGGGTATAGTATATTTTAATATTTGCTGTATTAATTGTTTAAACAGAAGCATTCGGTGATAATTTGAGGTGCCAAAAAGCATGTGATAAAAACCAAGTTAAATTAAATATCCAACCAGCACTTAATGAATTTCTGTGATCGTACATGCATGCATGAAGTGGAGCTTTGTTTACTCTCTTTCCCACGAAGGATTAGAACAGGATTGGACAAAGGAGTGTAGCAAGCACAGTCTTTGCTTTTATAGCCTGGGAGTTAAAAATGTTTTTTACATTTGTAAAGCATTGTTAAAAGCCTTAAAATACTTCCTATGTCACCCTATGTAGAAAAAGGTTGTGTATTCTGGACAAGAACAATTAAAAGAAATATTTTGAACTTAAGACTTCTAAAAATAAGTACTGCTCAAATGGCAACTAGTAAGTCAGAGACCTTGCTGGTTATCGAAGTTTCAGTCAGTACCTAGAAAAGAGGGATGCCAGCTTAGCCAGGAGTCAGAATACAAATAGTCAGAACTGATTAAGGAATAGGCAAATAATTACATATACCGTGTCCCAGCCAGTAGATGGAATAACATGCCATCATTAAAATGAATTTATATTGGGCCAGGCTCGGTGGCTCACACCTGTAATCCTAGCACTCTGGGAGGCCGAGGCGGGCGGATTGTTTGAGCTCAGGAGTTCGAGACCAGCCTGAGCAAGAACGAGACCCCGTCTCTACCAAAAAAAATAGAAAGAAATTAATTGGACAACTAAAAATATATAGAAAAAATTAGCCGGGCATGGTGGCACATGCCTGTAGTCACAGCTACTCGGGAGGCTGAGGCAGGAGTATCACTTGAGCCCAGGAGTCTGAGGTTGCTTGCTGTGAGCTAAGCTGGCGCCACGGCACTCGCCCCGGGAACACAGTGAGACTCTGTCTCAAAAAAAAAAAAAAATGAATTTATATTAACATATAAAAAATGTTTTGGGTGTACTTACTAGTTTAGGGCTTTATACCTGTATCTTAGTAACACACAGGAAGAAAATGTAATTAAGATAAATCGCAGCAACTAGAAAATATAGATATGTTGATATAGATGAATATAGATAAGTACATCTCTGGTAGGAGTTTTATATAATCTCTTAACTATTAGTGCTAGGTTGGTTGTGCATCAACATTCTCCAAAGTGTCACGTTAACCATATCCTTATTTTAAAGAGAACTAGAAGCTAGTAGGTTAAGTAAATTGTTAGCCAAGGCCTGTATCACGCTCACTACTCAAAGAGAATAAACTAATTGGATAAATGACAATAAATGAAAAGAGATTTTGCCTCATTGAGGAAATTTAACGTTCAAAGATGGCACTACTAAGTTTTAATGCAATGGAATAACTAATTACTATGAATACTTTTTTTAAACTTGGCAGACTACTGCTAAAGTTAATTAAGCATAATAAATATAGTAAAGATTTTCTTTTAAGATGATAGACTCTTCAGTGAGGTATAAACATTTTATGAAGCAATTATCAAAGCTACATTGGATTTAAATATTGGTCATGAATATATGTACATCCATCCCATAGGTAGCTGTCCTCCTTGGCCTGCCTATTTGACTCCTATGCCAAAATTTTCAATATGGGTTGTGTATTTAATCACATTCCCCAAAAGGAGAATTTGGTTCATGAGGCGCTAATGAGTCATGTTTATTTGACAATTTCACAGGACAAACTGAGGGAGATGTTTAGATTGCAAAAATACCTCATTTTGTAAACAAAATTCATTGTGGTTATCTCCTAAGCTTTGGGTGTACAGTTTTAAAAAAACCACACACATAAATACTTCAGACCTACTGTCTTAACAATTTAAGTATGCAGTACAATATTGTTTCTTCCCAGCTCTCATTTCTCATTCAGCTGTCCAGTTTTAGTCATCTTTCAGAGGCAGAACAATTTAGTAGTTGAGGGCAGTATACAAACTAAGCAAGTATAGTCTTACACTTGCTTTGGAAGTAGCAAGTATCAGATTCTGTTCTGCTACATGGCACTGATTTCCAAGGTCCGTTTGGGTACAGGACCGTTAGTAACGAGAACCCTGTTGCTGCCTGTCACATAGGGACACAGCCATGCATAAAACAAAGTGTTTGTCTTACATATTTGGGGAGCGTCTCACTGGATTTAGCCAACTAATTTTACTAGGTATTTGGCAACGTGCAAACTGCATTACAGGGTCTTTATATCTTGATTCGGGTCCTGCCTGGGCCTGCAAAGACTTGATTTGTTTAACTCTAGCACTTTCCTTCAACCTAGGCCCTTAGTCAGCATTAACCAGTGTAATAAAGAGTTGTAAATTTTAATCATAAATAGGTGGAGGAGCACTTAAATTAGTCTAATAAATTTGGAATGCATTATTTCAGAGCCTGGATGCCCTGAATAACAAAGATTTGTGAAACAGGTTTTTCTGTGGAGAGACCACAGTTTCATCCAGCACATTTTATTTGGCCATGTTCCTTTTTTATAATACAGTAGAATTTTGAGAATTCCAAAGCAAATTGGCACTTTTGTTGCACAAATTGTTCACTTTGGTGGCTGTCATGCCTCCATAGATATCTTCTGGTGCTACACATTCTGCTGGTTGGACTGGCCAAAGAAATGATTGCAGGCAAGCTTAACGTGGGCATCTCTAAACCAGTGATTCTTAAAATGTAGATCCTAGATCTTCAACCTGCATCAGAATTACGTGTGGTGCCTGTTTAAGGTGCAAATTCTTGACAAACCTACCATGTCAAAACCAAATCAGTCCTATATTTTGAAAAAACTGTAATCAGAAGAAATGTTCCTCTTTTGAGATATTGAAACTGCAGTGAAGATGTCTCCACCATTAAAATAAAAGGAGAAATGGTACCATAATACTAGGCTCCCGGTTTACAGAATGTTTTATGAAGCAGGCCAATATTTTAACACATCTTTTAGAAATGCAGATATAGGGCATAACATGAACAATGATAAACAGGGGAGCATTTTTGAGCCGTTGTTGATTAATTTTAGAGAGCTATGAATTTACAGTGTGATCCTACCAGCGAAAGTGGAGGGAAAAAACAGTGCTACTTTGAGCCACACACTTTGCTTCAC
The DNA here is from genome assembly GCA_963575035.1 of Avahi laniger. Taxonomy (NCBI): domain Eukaryota; kingdom Metazoa; phylum Chordata; class Mammalia; order Primates; family Indriidae; genus Avahi; species Avahi laniger. The sequence goes on along the minus strand of CAUYSK010016572.1, from coordinate 38,480 downwards.
AGCTGAGATTAGATATTCCCTCTCCTTTTCATTCCTGTTGAACAGGAAAACTACATGATTGAAAGGTAACTTCATATAAAAAAATTTTAATTGTTGGAAGTCAGACTATTAAGAAAATAACACTTCCAAGATGAGTTGGGCAGGGGGATTCACGTGACCAAATGAGTTAAAAATAACAAAAGCATTTAACAGTCATCAGAATTTCTAAGAAGTAGTTACTCAAGTGGGTTCAATATAAACATACTGTCACTGAAGTGACCATATGTTGATTGGGTTTTTAACAAGTTACACTAGTATCCTGTGAACTCAGCCATAACTGGAAAGCAGTAGTGATAAGAGAAATGGAAATAGCCAAAGGGAATTCAGGTTCAAATTATTTGCAGTGAAGACCCAAACATCTGCCAATAGAAGGTGGAAAAGAGGGAAAGGCAAACTTGTCAGCATGATTTCTTAAATAGTTCTTACTTGCCAGGACCATAAGCTTCATTGGTTACAAGTTCCTAGAAAATAGGCTTGAATGACCTTGACATGAGTAACTACCAGAGATACTTTCCTCTCCCCCAAATACGCAGGGATTCTTAACTAGTTTCCTGCCAGGAACCTTTTGATAGCCCCATAAAAAAGCCTGTCAGAATGCTTTAAGGTAATGTGCACACACTGTATCTACGGACCCCTAGTTAGGAACCCCTTGAAAAGTGTTAAGATTCTGAGAGCTAAGTCTGAAAAGTAATGAGGCTTTCAACTAATGGTATTTCAGTAACCTGTTCAGGTTAGGAATGTGTTATTCTAGTTTCCAGCTAGAATGACCCTTTTCGCTCAAATGATGCTGGAAAAATTAGCCCACTTAAAAGTGCCTTGGGTGAAAACCCACAGGGAGGAATTTTTCTTTAGTAAGAAACACTAACAAAGAACTCAAGCCCTCTCGCAACCAGTCTGACCAATCAAGAGGAAAAGGTTCCATGTCCCAGTTTTGACCTTTTGTGGAAATAGCCCTTTTACTACTGTATGTGATATATAATTGGAATATCATCATAAACACCCAAGATTCCCATGCAAAGCCCGCCAACCACTTTACGTATAAGGAGAAACCTCTTGATTGAGACTTCGCTCGCTCGCACTAGGTGGTGCGGTATTTTGCCCTCGCGAACACTGCCAAGCCGTCCAGATTTTTGCTCGCCGCCCTCTGGAAGAGCTAGTTAGGGGAGGTGCACAGCTGGGGCAAACTCGCTTGGCCGCTGGCCAAAGCGAGCTGGAGCCTAGCATTAGAGTCAGGGCAGCCGGCTGGCGGCAACAGTACAGGGCGTTGCCCAAGCCGCCTTCGCGTCAAAAGGGGCACCGCCCTCCAGCTTGGGAGGCACCGCGGCTGGGAGTGGGTCCGGGCCTGAATCCCGTGGTCGGCGCCGGAAAGCGGGTCACAGAAGAGTGCGGTGTAAGCCATGGAGTGTGGAGTTGCAGCTCTCTGGGCCGAGGCAGCTGGCAGCCGGGAACAACTTGTAATCCGATCCTCCGCTGGTCCTTGCGCGCCAGCTTCACTGCACTTGCTGCCCCCTCCCTCGCCTCCTTTTGGCGGGGCCCCAGAAACGCACTTCCGCTGCGCGGGCCTCCGCCATGCCCACTTCCGCCCAGTGTATTGTGCGGCCAGAGGCCCAGGGCTTTAGCTTTTTCATTATTAAAGTACTGCCTTGCTCTGTTTAACCCTTTTTGCCAACCTAGTCCTCTCCAAAAAAGCAGTCAGTGCCACTCCCAACTTTCCTTGGCCTTGACGCTGTCTGCTCGCACTCCTAGCCCTGTACAGCAGCCGTCTTCCAGAAATGCTGGTAGCGGCCAGCGTGCCAAGAGGAAATGACCGCTTGTTTTTCATGATGCTGACCTAGGGGAAGCAGAAGCAATAATGGCCTTTCTGTGGGACTGACCTGTATGCATTCCAACTCCCCCACCACCCTTTATCAGCAGTGTCCAGATTGAAAAAATTTATTTAAACATTGTGAGCTTCTCTTTCCCCATGTATTAAAATAGGTGGATGTACCAAATGAAATAAAGTGTGCAAAGCCCTTACAGCAGTACCAGGCATACAGCAATATCTGACATAAAGAGCTACGGGGATTTATTGAGCACCTCTTTTGCTCCATGACATGTTAGGCAGGGAAGATGCTTTTTATACTCTGTGCCCATGGGAGAAGGCATGGGAATGGCCTCCCACCTGTAGTCAAAGAGCAGATGGGTGTTTGACAGCTCTAAAGTGTGTTTGTCATCTCCCAAGCAGCCCTTCATCTGCTAAGGAAGTTTCTGCTGTTTTCAACTTGACTCGCCGCTTTCTGCAGGGCTTTGTACTGAACCAACATTCTCTTAGGGATGGTAGACAAGTCAAGGTTTGATGACGTCATGTTTTTATTTCACAGGGAAAACAGATGAAGAGGTAGATTAATGACCTCTTAGGCTGCTGCCTGACAGCAGGCCCTAATGCTTCCCAGCTCTTGGGCCTCACTCCATCTCCAAATTCTTTGTCATTGCTTCATGGACTGCTGGGTTTGGGACCAAGTGCAGATGGGGGTGCGGAGGGGAGGGAGTGTCTTTATAAAAGAGAGCAGGAGAGAGATGCTAGATTTTTTTAAGTTGCATTAATGACTAGTAGCTGTCAGTGCTTCTTGTGATAATTTATAAGGCAATGATAAGAAATCAAACATATAAAAAAGATTATTTCTTACCAAAAAAAATGGACAGACTCTAGACTTGTGGCTCATTCATGATCCACTGAGTCTTGCGATATTGTGGAATAATTAGAACTTTTCCCTTCCAGACTGAGTTGTGTAAACTTGGGTTTCAGTTGCCTTCTGCAATCCCTGCAGGGCTCTAAAATGCTTGTCCCTTCAGACACCATGTTCAGCAACCTGTAACCGAGACTGACTGATACCATCAGTAACGATAATTCACACTGTGCAGTGAAATGATCTGATTCCCACACCAGTTGAAGAGCTGGAGTTTCCTTTTACTTTAGGATATTTAACTCATCTTTTTTAGGTTGAAATGGAGAATTTTATATGAAGTTTAAAAAATATAACTAATCTGTGATGATAGAGATTAGAAGAGCACTTAGCTGTGAGGCAGCATTCATTGGGAGGGAACATGGGGTAGGGGTATAGTTACACATTTCTGTATAAGTAAAGGTTCATCTAATATAGGTTTAAGATTTATGTACTTTATGTAAGTTATACTACAATAAAAATAAAAAATAAAATATTTAATGACATGGAAGTATCATCATACATAGTTTAATGAAATATCCTGTAAAAGGTAATTCCATTTTTTAAAAAATTATATTTTCTATGTGTATGTGTAAAGATATACATCAATTGTTAATAATTTCCTCCCACTGTTGGGGTAATGGAGAGTTTTATTCGTTCTCTTTATATCTTAAATGTTCTTTGTGATTATGTATTGCTTTTGTAATTAATGGAAAATAATAAAAGTTATTTTGTAAATCCTCTTTGTTACTGCTAAGAGCTAGGTTTTCTGTTAGCTGACTCCTCAGTTTTCATGGAGGAAAACATAATGTCAGTTGGTAAGAAATAGAAACACTATTTAGAAATCTGAAATTACCTCTAAAATAAGTTGCCTCTGGAATTTGAAATTGAAGATGGGGTCTTGTTCCTGTTCATTTTAAGCTCTTGGATATGGGGGTTATTTCTTTTTCTTTTTCTCTTTTTTTAGTTATATGCATATTTTACTTTGCTAAATAAATTTCAAAAGATGAAATAAAATGTATCAGTGCAATTTTTTAAAATTTATTTTCATCCAGGTTACCCTACTCTTTCCTTTCACCCCTGAGCAGGCAGAACAAGGAGAAATTAAACACTTAACTGAAAGGCACTTTGAATAGTAATCAGTATCAAGTAGAGACAAATTATAAATTGCTCAATATAAAGCGAGAGGGGTTTTTCTTTAATTGAGGGGACAGAAATACAGCTTCTCAATTATCATAAACTGTGTCATACTCTTGGGTAGGGCCTTTTTGGCTTGAATCCATTACTGATTATATATCTTGTACCACTGTGGGAACTGCATGATCAAAACAATTGTGACAGTTTGTGTAGTTAGCGCCCTCTAGTGCATTATTTTTAAATGACAAAACCATAGTTATCACACTCCAGGCTGTTAAAAGAAATGAAAATTTTAGTCCATCTCCTCTCTGCACTTACATGTTGTTTCCCAGCCATGTGGTTGATATATTAGGCTGTGACCTTGCACTAGTCCTTAATCTTTATGCTTCATTTTCCTCATCTATAAAATGAGGATGATAATCATAAGTACCAGATAGGGTTCCCCTTAGAACTAAACGAGCTAATACACATAACATGGATACCTGGCACATAGCAGGAGCTCAAGAAATGCTAGCTATTTTTTACATATAAATAGATTCAGTCAATACTAAACATGAAGACAAGTAATCAGTCTCAACTCAGATGTCAATCTACTAGTTGGAATATGAAGACTGTTAAAGTAACCAAAAAATAAGGAATAAAAGCCTAGGTAAGATTCTAATTTCTGGTCCCATCTTAATGAATCAATTCATGACAATTCTGAAGTCTGGGAGCATGTTAAATTTCTTTGCATCCTTCACCGTGCCTATAATTGCACACTCAACAAATATTTGTCCTTATTTAATGTTCAAGCTAAATAGTTACATGGTAGATCTTAGAAAACATAGAAATCAAAGAATGATAGATAATAATTAGTATTAGAATTTATACTGAGGGCCGAGGGTGGTGGCTCACACCTGTAATCCTAGCACTCTGGGAGGCCAAGGCGGGAGGATTGCTCAAGGTCAGGAGTTCGAAACCAGCCTGAGCAAAAGCGAGACCCCCGTCTCTACTAAAAAATAGAAAGAAATGATCTGGACAACTAAAAATATATATATAGAAAAAATTAGCCCGGCATGGTGGCACATGCCAGTAGTCCCAGCTACTCGGGAGGCTGAGGCAGTAGGATCGCTTGATCCCAGTAGTTTGAGGTTGCTGTGAGCTAGGCTGACACCATGGCACTCTAGCCCGGGCAACAGAGTGAGACTCTGTCTCAAAAAAAAAAAAAAAAAAAGAAAATACTGATTATTTAGTATAAAACAAAGTTGAATTCAACTTTCTGTTCTTAAAGCCAGAGACACCAAATACCATTTTTGGGATTAGTGTAGTTTCTGAACAGGCTATGGACAGGATTTGTGTTATCAATGCACGAGGGTAAAAGCAGCATAATTATACTATGTATTTCATATGTTCACTATGGAACACATGTGAACCATTATTGACAAATCAGCAGAAGTAGTAGGTTCCAGAATTCTGCCCTCATCCATTCTCACCCATTTGCGTATTGCTTAGGCTATCCAGCTAAAAGTTACTGCCATTGACACAGTCTAAGATATACCGTCTCCAGATAGCCTAGGTGTCCATCCATTCTTCTTTTTCTGCACGGACAGACGTGGACTTTAATGCTTAACACCACTACCTCTTGGGCTCCCCAAGAACCCAGTTGGTTGAGGAAGGTATTGAGTGCTTCTGACCCCCAAGTCCTGGAGTCTTTGTTTGTTCCTGCATATAATAAATGTCCCTATGCTTATTTTTTCTTATGTGCCTTATATTAGACATAAGTGTTATCTTTCTTCCCTTCCATTGCCTCAGTGCTAAACCAGATTGATTTTCTCATGAACAGCTACCAGTTACCCATGTATTGAGACTCTGTGATTGCCTGAACACTATGCTAAGCATTTTACATACATTACTTCTAGCTTTCACAACCATATCCAGTAAGGTAGAGCAGCGGTCCCCGACTCTGGGCCGGTACCTGTCCTTGGCCTGTTAGGAACTAGGCCGCACAGCAGGAGGTGAGTGGTGGGTGAGCAAGCAAAGCTTCATCTGTATTTATAGCTGTGCCCCATGGCCCACATCACCACCTGAGCTCTGCCTCCTGTCAGATCAGTCACTGTCTCCCATCGTCCCCAGATGGGACTGTCTAGTTGCAGGAAAACGAGCTCAGGGCTCCCACTGATTCTGCATTATGGTGAGTTGTATAATTATTTCATTATACATTACAATGTAATAGAAATAAAGTGCATAATAAATGTAATTCTGTCTGGAATCATGCTGAAACCATCTCTCCTCTCCCCCACCCCCATCCGTAGGAAAATTGTCTTCCATGAAACCAGTTTCTGGTACCAAAAAGGTTGGGGACCACTGAGGTAGAGGATATTATCCCTATTTTCTAGAGAAAATTGCGCCGGTTCACACAGATAAGTTGCAGAGCCAGATTCTGCCTCTAAAGCCTGTGGCCTCCACACTGCAGCAGACACTTTCCAAAAGGGGCATTTTTGAGTTATGCTGTCCTCAGAAATGCCTGCAAGGAACATCTCGATGCTCCCTTCAGGCACTAAGCCATCAGTTCTGAGGCTTGCTCCTTTTCAAGAAAGCCTACCTATCCAGCCCTGCCATAATAATAATTGTTAGAACTGCGATGGCTCACATTTACTCTGTTTCTCACAGCTTTCAAAGGTTGGCCAATGGGATATCTCATTTTCCCTTCCAGAAAACCTTTTGCATTCGTCATCAACTGAGCCTCCAAGCTGGGGAAGCAAGCTCTCTTCTGGCAGAAGATTGCAGCTGCTAATATTTAACCACCCTCGCCCACTCCCAGGGGATAAACCGCAAATCCCAACCAAGCCTTACAGCTGGGAACACAGATCTGGCTGTGCAAGCACGTAAAAGAAAATTTGACAAAGGGGGAGAAGGGCTCACATGCTGGCCATTCTGGTTACAGTGCATTGGGCAGTGAGCTCTCCCATTGGAAGCCATGTCGCAGAACCAAAGGCACTGTCTTGGCAGGCAAAACCACATTCAGCAACCCTTCAATCAATCAGCCTGGGCCTTCCCTACCCATATGCTCATTCACTTACACCAAGCTGTGGTCTCTTTTAATTGCTTTTCCTTTCTTTAACTCTCCCTCCTTGCCCTCCACCCCCAACTTGATCTTGTCCTTAAAAGCTTCCTCCTAGTTTACACCTTAACCTCTTTTGTAGGATCCCAGTGAATGCCAGGGCTTGTGTGAGTGGAAGATTAAATTAAATAAATCAAAGCCACAGACACCCGACATGGAGGAGGGTGGAAGGGCCACAACTTGAAAACAAATGACCTTCTTTCATCCCAGTGGTATTTGTTTTTTAAGGTCTGCTGGTCCGGCAGGGCACTTCAACAGAAGCTACGGTTTCTAGAGCTTTTGGAAAGAACAGTAGAGAGTTGTCTATATGTGTGTCCTGAGTTTCAGCAAAACTTGGGGGCCTGGAGAAGTCCTGTTATTATTTACTTTTCTTTTTTTTCTCAAGAGTTTTATTTTCTCAGCCCTGAAGAAGTCCTGTTATTTAAACAAGTGTCAGTTTCTCCTTTAGCAAAACAGGTTTTGCATTTAAAAAACAGCTTAGAGCATAGCATCAACCATTGTTAATTTCTCCATAATTGAGAAGTTTCATAAAATGACAGAAGAGGTGAGATTTGAGAGATCTGACCGAATATCATTTAAGAAAAGTTAAATTTTGTCAGTTCTCAATTATCAGTGCTAGCCCTGGGGATCCAGAGACAGAATTCCACTGGGACTTTAATTCACTGTTCATTTGCATCTGGCATTATGAAGCATTTTAGTAATGAACATTTTAATACGGGTGTGCCTGCAGTTCTGGAAATTTACAACTGTTTACAGCAAATAACAAAGCTACTCAGTGAAGATGCTGACAGGGCTGGAATGCTGTCAAATGACTTTTCCAGCCTCTGGACCAACTCTGCTTACTGAGGCCTGGAAACGAAACGGGCTTTGGCTTCAGACAGAGCAAGGTTTAAATCCTAATGCTGGTGTGTTACTTTTCAGATAACTCATCTGGAAAATGGAGAAAATGAAATATCAAGTACCTTGACCATGGTATCAGAGAATGACCTTAAAAGTTGAGAGAGAATTCTCAGACAAAACCATGAAATATATCCAGCATTCAATCAGGAATTATTTTAATCTTTTATAAGTGAACTGGTTTGCAAACTTCCATGAATAGACTAGAGCTACTAATTTCTTGGATTGGGAGGGCTTCAGACCAACCCCTCTTTAAATTATGACATTCTGGCTATAGAGCATAAAGGGAGAGCAGTGTGGCCCCAGAAGGTCACGAACTAGAATCACTGGCTGAAATCTTTGGTTAGTGAGTATCCTCAACTCAAAAAGTAAGTATATTTTGTGTTCCTAAGAGCTATCCAAAAAGTTTGAAATTCCTATTAAGAAGTTGCTGCTTGCTGGAGGACCTGAAACCTTCCAATAGCCAGATGAATGGGCACAGAAGTGAATTCTTCCTCCTTGGAGCCTTTAGATGAAAAGGCAGACTCTAGTCCATCACCTTGATTACAGCCTTGTGAGAGACCCTGAATTAGAGGTGCCCAGATTCCTGACCCACAGAAACTGTGAGATAATGTTTGTTGTTTTAAAAAAAAAAAAAAAAGTTTCTGCTGCATGGTTTATCCTTAGAGATCTTAACTTATCCTGTGAATTAATACATGAACAATTGTAATTCTCAATTTGTTTGAATTTATATTAAGTGGCAGAGGTGGCCTTGAGTTCTCCACACTGCCCAAGATGCCAGATGGCAAGAAGCCTCATTTGGGCAGCCCTCCTACACAAAACCCTTTGTACAGCATGCACAAATTATGGATTGTATCTGTAGGGGGGGGTGGTTAGAATCAGGCAGAAAGAGCTGGAAATGAAGTACACAAGCATACATGATGTGCAAAACATACCAGATGTTCTGCAGTTTCCTCACCACCTCTATTAAAATAACATGCCCTGGATTAAGGATTCATTCTTGATCACTGAGGTAGAATCAGGTCCATATGCCCATAAACAAAAGAAAGCTTGCCTAACACAATTGTACATTCTTTCCAAAGAACACATTTGTTTTCAGGTCAGGAAGTTGGAACACTGTTCTGCTAAATGTTTAGATCTGGTATTACTTAGGATATGGGCTCAACAACTGTAACAAACAGATGCCAAAATACTGTGGCAGTTTGGCAATGCCAGGGGCCTGGTTTCCTTTTCTTGTGCTGCCACCCTAAATACCTGGCTTCCATTTCACAGTCCAAGGTTCCTGCTCCCACCCCCACATCTACATTCCAGCAGAAAGAGAGAAGGTGAAGGCACTCTCCTCCTTTTTAAGGGCGACAATCCACATGTAGCACATATCACTTCTACTTCCATCTACGGCTACATCTAGCTGCGAAGGAGGCTGGGAAACTGGGTGACTGTGAACAGCTAAAAATTCCATTGTATAAGAAGAAAAGCACAGATTGGAGGATAAACAGCAGTTTCTGCCACAATGCCCTTCCTGTGATTTACCATTCCAAACATACCTGATTAGTAAACTCAAAAGTGCTGAGCTAAAAGCCTATTGAATTCCCAATGTAAAGGAAATGTTGAAAACTGGAGGATAGCTGGGTGCGGTGGTGTAGTCTGCACTACAGGTGCCCCTGTAGTCTCAGCTGCTGAGGTGGGAGGCGTGCTTGACCCCAGGAGTTTGAGGCTGCAGTTCCAGCCTGGATGACAGGGCAAGACCCTGTTTCTAAGAAAAAGGAAGACAGGAAGGGATGGAAGGAAGGAAGGAAAGAAAGAGAGAGAAAAGGAGGAAGGAAGACTAGAGGCCATTTTTACCCCCCCTATTATTTATTATTTTAAATAGCATAGGTAATACCTGTTTATTCTTGGGAAAAAAATAGAAAATACAAATCAGTAAGAACTTAAGAATTAGCATCATGAGATTCTAACACCTAGTGTTAATGATGTTAGGATTTTGATGTCTTTCCTGATACTCATGTAGACATATCTAACATAGAATCTCGTGGTGGTGATTTCCATTATATGATGGTGCTGATGATAAACAGCCTGTACTATCGTGTGTACTGGGAGTGGTGGGAGAGGACTTTAAATCTAACCTGTCACACAGTTGAAAGAAAATAGAAATTAGGAGATTTGGATTCCAGTTCTACCTCTTAACTGTGTCACCCTAGGCAAGTAACTTAAATTCTCAGTTTCCATTTCTCCATTTATAAGATGGAATTTTGTTTTATTACATTTTATTTTTCCAAACGCCATCCTCATTTTGAGATAGTTATGAGACTCGATTATTCCTTCCTGTATTCCTTCAAGTACTCTTGGGTGCCCACTGTGTTTCAGGTATTGAGGACAAGACAGACATGCTCTCTGCTCCCATGGAGTGGACTGCAGTGGGTGAGACATATCAGAATGTTTTGAGAAATAGCTGGGATACATATGTGAAGCGTTACTATCACGGAGTGGCTACCAACTCTCCACCATATTTCTTCATCCTTCTTACCCCCTCCTTCATACCTGTTCCCCAAGGCCAAAGATAAAGTAGTCGTATGGGTGGATAATGGTCTGGCCTGGGCAAGCTGCCATTGTAATTCCACTCACCACCCACCCCTTCCCACCCAGTCAGCCCTAACTACTACTATACTAATCTGGATTTTCTGATTTTATCTAGTCTCTTCTATTTGCCGCACCCTCTGACAGGGAAGTAGGAAAATAGAGATTTGTAGAAGTTGGTAAAAACTAATATCAGAGTTCCATTTCTAAATCCAAGAAAAACTTCCTGTTTTGTTAAGACCTTTCTTAGGAGCGGAAACTAGCTCACTCACATGAAAACCACAATGAATAATTTTACTGATTTGTACCATATGTTTAGCAAGCCTGAAATCCCAAGAGGAGGTTGGTGAATAAAGAGAAATCATCGGAAGGGGACTGTCAGATATCAACCCTCAACCAACGAGGGCTCTTCCTTACTTCCCCACTTTCTGAGGGAACAGTGACAACCAAGGAAGTGGAAAAACATTTGGGGCACTTTGACGCAAAGGTAACCTGGCAAAGCCTCAGTGGCTCGTTCAGAGGCTGTGTAACTTGGATTGCTCATCCTTTCTACAAATGGAGTTTCCTTTTTTACGAAAAGATCTAGAAAGCAGCTATATTAGCCTAGACAACTCTGTAGCAACAAAATTAACCCCTTACACAATAAAAGTTTATTCCTTGTTTTTGTTAAATGACCAGGTTGGTGGTGGAGTAGGAGGCGGAGACAAGGGAATTAATTCTGCCCACGAACCCTGGTTGAGAGAGGCTCTCCCACCCTGGAGCTGTATCATTGGAGCCTTAGGCCTCCACCATCCTGGCAGGAGAGGCAGAGAATGCCTGGAGAAGTCATACCTGCTCTTCTATGCTTCAGACTGGAATTGACACGTTACTTTTGTGTCAGTGGTTGGACAGAACAAACTACAGAGGGACTGGGATAGATGAGGAAGCATATAAATATGTGGTGAGCAATAAATAAATGCCTCTGCCCTAGCAGCCTTTTAATGCAAGATGCATGTTACAACATGTTATGGCAGGCTCAGAATCCCAGACAGATCTTTTGAATCTGAATCTGCTCATGTTTCATCCGAGCTTCTTTCTTTTCTATTTCCTGAGCATCTAATAGGAAGCCCTCAGATCAAAAGATAGTGCACCCTACTTAACAATAGATGCTACATAAAGTTTTTTTTACCTCCAGAGGTTTTGGCAGGGGTTAATTTTTTTTTTTTTTTTTAATTTTTAGAGATGGGGTCTCACTCTTGCTCAGGCTGGTCTCAAACTCCTGACCTCAAGCGATCCTCCCCTCAGCCTCCCAGAGTGCTAGGATTACAGGAGTGAGCCACCAAGCCTGGCTTGTTTTTTTTTTTACTTTTTAGCTAATTAGCTAGTCCACAGGAACTAGCAGGTCAGCATGACCTCACAATATATTGTTTGGGGACTGTCAGCTTGGTGTCCCTGGAAGCATAAATCAATCAATCATTGGAATCAAAGTCGAGTTTTTAAAAATCATGGAATTTTAAGCTGTTCACATTTAATTCCACAAAAATGACAATATAAAACTGAAAGATTGTTGGCCATAATTGTTCAGAATACATTATGATTCAACTCATTATGAGTTGACTCATGTTTGACTCTTGTCCAGCGTTTTATGCTCAGGGAGGATGCTCCGTATTCATCATCGCTATTGATTAAATATACATATAGCCCATACATGTATGATGGAGTTCTCTTGTATGCCCTTGGATGACCTTGCAGGGTTGGGGGGAGGGAGTCATCTTCTAAGTGATAGCTTATCCAGGTCTTGAGTTTTGTCTGCTTTGATTTGAGGACATTTTGTCATCCACCAAAAAAGTAGGAGAGAGCAAGGGAAATACAGATCAGTTCAAAGCAGACTTACTTCACAGGGTGGTTCTCAGTCATTTTGTTTTACTTGGCCTGCTTTGGAGCTGTTTTGGGACATAGACAGTTTTCCAACCATGAGGCCCTTTCCAGAACCTGATTTCCCCTTAGAATGACATATTATCCTCCCTTCAAATGTAGCAATTGTAAATTCCTGCCTGGGGAGCAGCAATTGCTTTGAATTATACACCATTTGAGTAAACCAGTATGGGACTAACAAGGCCTTATTGTTCTGCAGTCCTTTATTGAAACTTGCTATAGTAATTTCTGGTGAAATTATATTCCCCTGCCTAGCATTTGACTATGCAAAGGAACACTTTTTCCACACTTTAATTGGTGCTTTTCAGTTACATGTAATAAAAATCTCTTCACCATATTATCAACCCTGAACAGGAAGCAATAATACTGTCAGGTTTTTTCAGTTCATTGTTTTCTCTCCCTTTCCCTTTCTTTGGCATCTCTAGTATGATTCCACATCTTAGAATTTTCTCAGATTTGTGGTGCCCAAAATATTACTGCATGACTGCTATATACACATAGAAATGCACACACCATACCCACGCAATTTAGAATTACCTTTACAATGTGTGTATATGCTATTTTTCAAATAGACCTCAGAAGCACACATTTAAATCAGTAATAAATCCTGTTTCGTGACACATTCTCATCATCATTGGTCTAGAAATGCTATTTTAAACGTGTTTTTATGATGACTCAAGGCAAATGTGTTTTTATGATGATTCTACATTTATTCTCAAATATTTAGAAAAATATTTTTTTCTCATTCACTTTTTAATCATCTGCAAACAGAACTTGATAACCAGGAATAAATCTACCAATATTTACTTCCTAACTAAAATTATTTCTAACAAAACCAAAAAAGAATCTTTTTATAATGACGGAATCTAAAGGCAGGACCACTAAAAATGTTATGATCAAGATGTTTAACCAATTTTTAAGTAGTTGTATTTTGATGGGCATTATTTGCCTATAGAATAGACCTTTATAAAAGCTCAGAGAACGTGAAACCAATAAATTAGAGATATAAAGGAGTCTTTTCTAGCTGGTTTAGGCCAGTTAAATCTAGTAAAGATCATGAAGGTAGAAAGCCAACTTGAAGCCAAGATAACTACTGAGAACATTCGGTATTCCATTAATAGGTAATGAAATTAAATCTACGCACTGTTAAATTAAAATATAAATTCTACTTGTCTACATAACCATCATGCCTTCCAAAATAACAACCTAGTAGCACAATGTTTTTAAAACAGGCTTTGATGAAATCCACAAAGGAATAATCTTTACCCCTTTGTCCCCAAGCCATGTTCACAGATCTGTGCCAAAATTGAAACTTTTATGCCAGAAGGCAGTCCGAAGATATTCCAGGTAGTTATACTGTAAGAAGTATGTTATTTTATAAAATCATTAAGTGATGACCATGAATGCTAAAAAAGCAAAGTCTATAATCTACACTGAAAGGATTTTAATCTATAAAGATATAAGCCTATTTTTCAAACCAGAGACTTTTTTGAAGCATTTCCTATTAGAAAAAATAGAAAGAAATGGTCATTGTTGCTGTTAATAACTTCATTTGTAAGGAGACAGAGCTATTTCCTTTAGGAACTTGTTTCAAAGTTGAGGTGTAGATGGAACCCTATGGCACAGATTAAGGTAAGACAGGGCCTTATGTAGATATTTGGCTCATAGGCAACATAAATAAAAACTCAGTAAGATCAAAGAAAGCTGAGGCCAAAAAGTAGTGATTTACCCGGGAACAATAGATACTTTGAACTATACCCTAAGGAGATGTTAAAGTAAATCAAAACTTTATGAGTAGGTTAAAAAGTCTCTGAAATTTAGAAAAACTGTTAGCCAAGCGTGGTCGTCCACACCTGTGGTCACAGCTACTCAGGAGGCTGAAGCAGAGTATTGCTTCAGCCCAGGAGTTTGAGGCTGCAGTGAGCAATGATCGGACCACTGCACTCTAGCTGGGGTGACAGAGCAAGATCTCATCCCTTAAAAAAAAAGGGGGGGGGGAGTAATAAAATTTAAAGATTTAAAAAAACAGAAAAACTGCCACCCACTCCAGATATTGATTTTTTTTCTTATATCAGTAGTATGTGACTACAGACAAATGAGTAGAAAAAAGAAGACAGGAAATTTTAAATATAAACTTTCAGATTTCCGGTAACACAATTTATAACAGGGTTCAAGTATTAATGGAGTTGCTTCTAAATTAAAAGAAACAAACCAAAAAAATCCGAATTTGAGCCCAAAGCATTTCATATTTGGTAAACTATTTGGGGAAATTCCACAAAACCTGCAGGCCAAGTCACTTTATTTACTCTTACACACTCCAACCTTTCCATTTCATTTTGCTTCAGCAGTTGTTATGAAACTAAGTAGACAGCTGGGATAAACCCAGGAGCTCTCTTTTCCAATAACAAACTACATGTGCATCCTAGGCAGATAAGAAGAATCTTCTTCCAAGTACAGGCTTTTGTCAGTGTTGAGAAATGTTCTTCACACTCCTGTCTGCCTCAGATTGCTACGTACTGACCTCTCCCACATCCCTGGACACCACATTGTCACAATGCTAGGAGCTATAGTCTGCCACAGGGCAGTCTGCCCTCGGATTGGGTGAGTAGGTGAGAGCAAAGGGGCACTAACCTGCTGGAGTCAGTAGTGGCCATGACTGTGCTTGCAAGAACTTTGGGTGGCTCAGTCCCACCAGGCTGCAGATTATCTCCTGGGCCACAGTAGAGCTCTGAGAGTGCCAGGTCTCCCTCGTCACGGATTTTTCTCTCCTTCCTTCTTCCATTCGACATCCCACAATGCAGTGAAATAGTTCATGAGAATGTCCTTGCACCTTGGTTTTCCTCCTTAGGACTGGAACCCTGCCCATTAGCTGGGGTCCAATTACCCTGTCTTGCTCTTTGCCAGGTATATACCTTCCTGTCCACCTCTCTTCAGCCCCCACTGGCTGGGGCTTTGCTAGGAATTACTTAATTGCTCAAGAGCCACAACTCCTTCATGACTTTGGCCCATCATCCAGACCCTCCCACCATCATTGCAGCTGCTTACTTTACTCCCAGAAGATACTGGTAATTGCCTGAACCAGATCCCAGCTTGCCTTATCTACTCAGCCCACCGGGTTACCTTTCCCAAAGCCAGTCTAGCTAGCCAGGTGAGTCCCGCCTGCTCTCACCCACCCACCCCAATCCTGGATCCTCCCTCTTCCCATCAGCTGGTGCTGCTTGAACGTTGACAATGATAGCAGTAATTAATGGTAGTTAAGAGATAATCTGCCTCGGAACGGTCTTAGGTGCTTGATATACTTAAATTCATTTAATTGTGAAAACATTTGGAGAAACTGAAGCTGGGAGAGGTTGACTTGCCCAAGGTCACCCAAAGTGTAAACAGCGCGGCTTTAATTTGAACCTAGATCTTTCTGATGCCAGGTAAATACACGTAACCACTAGGCCAAGGGTTCTCAACAATTGTTTATCTCTACATCGCTCCCACATGGTACGTTTGTTGAAGGGAGTACCCCTCTGGGACTGTGCAGAATCTCAGCTATGCTGCCTCCCACAGACCTTGAATCTGGGCACAGGCTTTGGACATCATTCATTAGAAAACTAATTGTTATCTTTGCCTCTATTTATTCTTCTACTACTTCAACTGGCTTCACTGCCAGTAGAAAGCCTGTTGGCAGTGATCAAAGGTTACACCTTAGTGCAATCATCTGTCAGCTGTCTGAGTTTGTGCAGGTTTCCCTGGGATCGACAAAGCCCCAAATCACAGGGTTTTGGCCCAAGCCATTTATTCTACTGTTGAAAACTGAAAGCTCAGAGAAGTGAAGTGACTTGCCCCGAATCACACGGTTAGTTAATGTCAGGGCCAGAACTGAGGTTTCACAGCTCCCAAGCCACCCTGAGTAGACTGGAGCCCTGGAAGGCCGCATTTCACAGCAGGGCTTTTGAAGGCAAGCTAAGTTGCTTCAACCTCTGACATGGAGCAGCAAAGGAGGCCTAACTAAAAGGATGACAAATGTTGCTGATAAGGAGCAAATTGTTGGAACAATTGCTGCTACCACCCACTTTTGACAAGGACCAGAACTTTCTGAGATCATTTACCAGTCTAGAAGCCAGGAAGATGTTCGTAGATTTATTCACATAATCGTGACCTAATTTATACCACAAGAAAAAGGCAATTTCGTGATAATAATAGCAACTTTAATCAAAAATTTACTATACACTAGAGACCGCTCTAAGTAAGTACTTTACATGTATTAACTTCTCTGATCCAAACAACTGTAGGAAGTAGGCGCTTTATCATTCCCATTTTACAGATAAGGAAACTGAGCCCTAGAGAGGTTAAGTAACTTGCCCAAGGTCACATAGCTAGGAAGAGGCAGAACCAGGATCTAGAGGAACCTGTCTACCTCCAGGGTCCACAACTCCCAACTATTGCACCAGACTGGCTTTCATTGGAAATGGGGAATGAAAGTTTTTGAAGATGTCCAAAAAGATGCAGGAATCTGAAATTGTCCAGAAAGAAGAACAAGGACCACTTTTCATAAGCATCCATACTCCTAGGTGCAAAGCTTACCTACCCACTGACAGGCCACAGATGACCTGGATGGGCTGTAGTAAGTCTTTCAGAGCTTGTCACTTTGCTCTTGGAAAATGTTATCCAGCTCCATGTTCCTGGGCCACTCTCAGAGTGCTTTAGAGTCACTTTAGTTCCTGAATTTAGAGCACATAAGATGCACAGTAACGTAGAAAAGGAACCAAATAAAACTAACAATAAAATAAAGCTTGGCAATTTTCAAATCTTGTTGCATAACTCCTTGCTTGGGAAGAAATGCTCAAAAATCAACAAAAGAAGGAAAAAAAACAGGATGTTAAAAAGCACTTTTATTATGTTTTTAGAAGTTTACTGCCAGATTAAGACTATTTCTGCCAAAAATAACACGCCTCTTCCCTACAACCAACACAATTTGGGGTTTGCTGGGAATTTGGTGGGATTTTGGGGGTGAAACCGTAAGTTCCCACTATGTTCATTTTCAAGAAGAATGTTTCAGACATAAACACGCCACACACACACACACACACACACACACACACACACGGAGGAAGCCCCTGGTGGCAGCAACGGTCCTGCAGCTCCTACTGTGAATGAACTATCCCACAGAGATAGATTTGGCCCAGAAGTTGGCACCTGACACAGGTCTCTTTGGTGCACCCACAGTTATTGCGAGTCTCCATCGCAAGGTCTCTGTCCTGAGGGCCGGGGATGCAAGATCACGAAAGATCATAAGGTCGTGGGAAGGGCCCGGGACTAGGAGCCAAACAAAGCTGTGCTCAAATCCCGGATTCACCACTTCCTAGCAGTGTGACCTCTCATCTGTGAAATAACTAAAACACCATCCTGCAGGATTGTCATGAGGATTAAATGCGGTATTGTAGGCCGGGCGCGGTGGCTCATGCCCGTAATCCTAGCACTCTGGGAAGCCAAGCCAGGAGGATCGCTTCAGGTCAGGTGTTCAAGACCAGCATGAGCAAGAGCAAGATTCTGTCTCTACTAAAAAATAGAAAAAAAATTAGCCGGGCAACTAAAAAAATAGAAAAATTATCTGGGTGTGGTGGTACGCACCTGTAATCCTAGCTACTTGGCAGGCTGAGGCAGGAGGATCCCTTGAGCCCAGGAGTTTGAGGTTGCTGTGAGCTAGGCTGACATCACGGCACTTTAGCCTCGACAACAGAGTGAGACTGTCTCAAAAAAATAAATAAATAAATAAATAAAACGAGGTATATACATTACTCATCACAGTGTCTGTAAGAAGTAGTTTAAGCCTCTTCACTTGGGAGAAGACTGGATAGCCCCAAATAACTGACAGCCAGGAACAGAGGGTGAGAAGAAGAGAGACTGAGGGGTTAGCTGAGGAGCTTGCTAGGAGACTGAAGGGTCATGAGGAAATGGAAGAGGAAACAGAGGAAAAGCAGGGAGGAAGGACTCTCTCCCTTTTGTCCTCCAAGATAGACTTGGGAAAGACAGAAGACTCAAGGGGGAAAGGAGAAATTATTTTGCGTCATCCAGTGGCAAGATTCTTCAAGTACTCAGACTTTGCTCTGCCAGACATTAAAAGCATAGCAAAGGGATTACATTATTACTACTGAGTGGTAGGATAAAACATCGTTTTTTTTTTCTTCTAGATTTCTTTTTTCCTTTTACTCAATCTCCCCATTTAAACAGATAAGCCATTCTTTGACCATACCTAAGAGAAGGGATTTAAGAGCAGAAAGCACAGTTTTGCAGTTTCAAAGCCTGGAAGAACAGAAAGCGCAGAGTTTTCTAGTTTCAAAAGCCTGGACCAGGGTAGGACACGATGGCTCACGCCTATGACCCTAGTCCTCTGGGAGGCTGAGACCGGGAGGATCACTTGAGCTCAGGAGTTTGAGATCAGCCTGAGCAACCGTGAGACCCCATCTCTACTAAAAGAAAAATTAGCCAGGCGTGGGTGTGCCTGTAGTCCCAGCTACTCACAAGGCTGAGGCAGGAGGATCGCTTGAGCCCAGGAGTTGGAGGTTGCAGGGAGCTAAGATGACACCACTGCACTCTACCCAAGGCGACAGAGCAAGACTCCGTCTCAACAACAACAGCAACAAAAAGCTTGGGCAAGTGGTTCTCAATGTGTGGTCTCCAGACTAGCAGCATCAACATCACCTAGGTACTTGCTAGAAAGGCAAATTCTTGAGCTCTACCCCAGGCTGAATCAGCAACTCCAACTTCATGGGTGGGGCCCAGCAGCGTGTGTTTTAGCAAGTCCTCCAGGTGATTCAGATGCAGGCTAAAGTTTGAAGACCTTAGTGATGGTCTGGGGAGAACAAATAGGCAGAAGATTTAGGAGAAAATATCAGGAATAAAAGCAAAGCTCTTTACCTAGGTTAGAAAAATATTCCCTAGGCTGAGAGATGAGGGAGATAGAAGGGAAGAGAGAAGACAGACTGGTGGGAACAAGAGGAGAGGGCTAGATCCGCGTGCCAGACTGTATCTGTGCAAGCCTATACTTCGCCTGTGCAAAGGGGCTGTGTTAGTTGCCTTCTGGTAGGTGCTTAGTGAGGACTTACACATGACAGCAACCAACAACCTGGATTTTCTCTATTGCCTGTCAGGTAGAAGAAAATAGTGGGTCTGTGTCCTCCCTATTCCATATGAACAATACCTCATTGCAACATCCTGGAATGCTCATTAGCCCTTGAGAGGGATAGTGAGGCCCTGCACCCCCCTAGAGGCATGGGAGGTAGGGGAAGGAAAATAAGCCCTGCACTGCATGGAGCTAAACAAAACCCACACAAGATTACCCTTGAGCCAGGGCAACAATAACACTCACCCAAGTATAATTACTGCTTGTGTTGGAAATCAATTGGTCCTCAGCATTTATTCCCATCCCCTCCTGGAGTACCTTTCTGTGTTGCAGAGCCTGGAAAGCTTAAAACTACATTTCCCAGACTCCCACGTGGCTGTGGCACACAGAAGTGAGGCAGAGGCCATCAGCCATCTTTCTTGGCTTGCTTGGTCAAGTTTCATGTCGGTGGCAGCAACCGCGACTCCTGATCCCAACTTCCACATTTCCAGAGTGCAGCAACTGCAGTGTGTTCACGAGTTCAGTCATTCCGGGAACAGCGCCCTGACTCCCGACCCTCCTAATTAGGGCATGAGGTTGTAGCTCTGGGGGGTTTGTGGGGGTTCAATTCTTTGGTGTTAAGGTTATCATTTCAGAAATCCCCAAACTACATGCCTATTCCTTCAGTACTTCCAACTATTTCATGAGCACCAAATTCCCTGTATTAATTCCTTATGCACTAAAAACCTAGTCTGGTTCCTATCTCTAGCACTAAGGATATACTATTAAAAACAAAACAAAACAAATCTGCCTTGAAATTTAATTAGAGACTCAGGATGGTTGCACAGAAATGCTTATGATTCCAGAAAATCAGACCATGTGCCAAAAGAGTAGTGTGGATAGCACAGGAAAAACGTGTGGCAGAAGCTTAGAGGCGAGAGCACTGGCTTGGGTTAGGCTCTGGGGCATGGTGGGACTTGAGGGAAAGTCTTCAAAGACAGCAGTGTGCCTTCTGGCTAACTGTCCTGTTTCAGCTGACCTTGACCTTTGCCTTGCTCCCTGCTTCCTCATTTGTGCCTCATATCATCTCTTGTGCAACTCTGCTAATGGGGAGTTCCCGTCCATTTCTCCTAAGGACCAAGCAAGCCCCTTTCTCCTTTCATCTTTTATCAGCCTGACACTTGTTTCAGAATACACGTCCCTGTATGTCTCAGAGTAGTTTATAGTTTGCAGTAAGCATGACCATGTGGCATTATTTATTTCACAATGTGAGCCCCTGTTGAGTGCCAAGCATTAACCCATGTGTATGAGGACTCTCAAGAATTGCTATGTGATTTGTTAGGGAGCTTTAAGGGCCAGCTTCTGCTGTCCGAAGGAGGCTCAAGAAGCTGAACGTGGAAATGCTGCCGCTGCGCCTGCGTAAAGAGTATTTGATTAGTTTTGTCCACAAAGAGCAGAAATTGGAAATGACTCTCTTCCCGTGCCTAGAGAGCCAATCTGTGACAACCCTCCCTGGAAGAAGCATTTTCTACATCAAGCCTCAGATGTGGCAGGCAGGACCTGCTCTAGTATTTTAGTGAACCTATGTTTCTCCAGGCTACACCAGCCATGGGCATAGTTTAGAAGCATGGGTCTCCCAATCCCCCTTCTCTAGTTAAAGGGATAGTGAGGGTTCTCACAGGACTGTCTCATCAGCTATGCTTACTAAGTCACTGGGGCCTCAGCTCCCACCCAGGAAGAGTCTGTCCCTGGACCACTATCTTCTAGTGTCCTTTTGCTGAGGTCAGAGCTGCGCTTACATTCTGTCCCAGGAGTCACTCCAGAAGAGGGAGAAATACGGCCTGTATTAGTCAGGGCTCTCCAGAGAAACAGATCCAACAGGGTGTGTGTGTATGTAAAGAGATAAATCTTAAGGAATTGGCGTGTGTGATTATGGAGGCTTGTGGAGGCTTGGTGAGTCCAGAATCTGATGGGGGAGGCCTCAGGAAAGAATTGCAGTTCAAGTTCAAAGGCAGACTGCTGGCCGTCCAGGAAGAGCTGACGTTGCAGACGAAGTCCAAAGTCAGTCTGCAGCAGTAGTCCCATTGCTGGGGGTGGGGGACTTGGTGGGTGTCAGCCTTTTGTTCTATTCAGGCCTTCAACCGATCAGCTGGGGCCAGAATAATGTTTGCCCACATATCTGGGCAATGTGGCCCAGCCAAGTTGGCAGATAAAATTAACCATCACAGAGCCCTTGCTACTAAGTGACGGAGGAGAACTAGCTCACGTTCTGGTGCTCTTCGGCCTCCCCCTGCCTCTGGTACAGTCACTTCATTATAGGCCCCCCTCCCTGCCACCGCATTCTCGCCTCCCTCAACCCTGGGACCTGGTGTAGCTTGCCTTGGAGATCCTGTATGGGGGGCTGAGGTGGAAGAGGGGTGCAGGGTTGGAAGTTAATTAGAGAAATGCTGGGCTCAAAATCTACTCTTCTCAGGAATTCCCAGCCAAAGAACTCCCTTTTCCCTCAGGGTTACTTCCACAGCAGCCTCCTACCCCCAGGTCAGGGGAAGACATTTCCCAGCCTTCACCAACTCTCAGCCCTGGAGCCCAAGCTTAGCCAGCGACTGCCTCCCCAGCTGGCCCACCCGACCAGCCCCCAGCACATGTCCAAAACTTCCTGAATCCACGTGTGTGGCTGAGTTGAGCCTTGGTGACATTAGTCATGTTTTTTGTTGACTGAAAACAAGGATAGGCTGTAACCAAGGCCTCACTGTGGTTTTTGACTTAACTGTTGCTCACTAACTATATATACCAAGACTAGAAAAAGGACCAAAATAGAAAACTGTGTCTATAGTCAGAGTAGAAGGCTGGGAGACCAGACTCTTTCCCTCCAGTCATGCAAAGTGGTTTGTCTCCTTGACTGGAACCAAGCCACGTACACATCCTCCTCAGTGTTGCCTGAGTACTTCCTGTCTTTTTTGTTTTTTTTTTAAGTGGTAGCTTTATTGACATATAATTCACATTCCACACAATTCACTCATTTCAAGTGTTATAATTCAGTGGTTTTTTAGCATATTCACAGAGTTGTGCAACCATCACCACAAACAATTTCAGAACATTTTCATCACCCCCAAAAGATACCCCATCCCCAAAAGTGATCACTCCCATTTCCCCACAAAAGCCCCAGGTCCTAGACAACTACCAATCTACTTTTTGTTTTATGGATTTACCTTTTTTGGACATTTCATATAAAAGGAACCATATAACCTATGGTTCAGATGGATTTTTGTAAAGGTGAAGTAAGTTTGTATTTTGTCACGGCAACAATATAACCAGAACAAGCACTCACTCCACAAGGACAGCTGGCCGCGTCACTCATCTTAATGGAATAGGCAGAAAAGCATCTCAGCTGCAACAGAGATAGAAATCCTGGATTTCCAGCAGCAGTAAGCACATAGAAATCCTGGTTGTGTATAAATTTGACTTACAACCAAAGGAAGTCCTGAGAAGAGTTGAGTGGCTAAGGCATTTGCAATCATATGTGGGTCCTGTTGACTAGTTCAGTTTGGCAATCCAGGTGACAAATTTCCTGGAGTCTGGTTGTACCCTCTAAGGTATGTTTCTTGGAGAATTAATTCTCTTACCACTTGCAATTTTCTTCCCAAGGGAGGATTCAGTAAGTATGAAACAGACATTTTTTTTTTTATTTCCATTTCTTGATTGAATAAGAGAAGGGCGCAGAGTATTTAAAATCAAACATGCCCTTTAAGGAAATCACAGCATCAGAGCCTGACCCTAGGGCCAAGAGTCTAAATCTTGCTATCCTATAATGTTGTGCATTCAGTAAATTGTAAGAAGTGCTGAGAATTAATGTAAGTGCTTTGAAATGGCAAGACAAGATAGCTATTTAAAACAAAGAAAAAACTAATTAGCCAGCTTTCACATTGTCTTTCTCTGGACATTGGGTTACGATTTTGCTTTCTCAGAGTTTGAGAATTATAAAATGTTGCTTAAAAGAAATGTGTTTAAAAGCATAAGTGTTTAAGGATCCGTTGGTGAGTATATGAATTAAATTAAGGACCTGTGAGTGTGACAAAGCCCACCATAGACTCTACAGTTAGAGGTTACAGAGGCTGACCCATTGGAAAAAGCACTGCCTGGATAAGCAAACTCGAGTTTGAAGGGAAAGAATGACTGAGCTTAGACAACAACAATGATTGAAGTGAAAGAGAAGAGGCAGGAGGGTGGAGAATGTCCCTGAGAGTGGCTTGTTCCAAGCTTGGAGGTGAAATCCTCTCTCAGTAAATTATTCCAAGGATGCCTAAGCTCAGGTTATTTCATAATCCTCCGAGAAAATGCCATATTGCCTCCTGGGATAGCCCCACACTTGGTCAAAGAGAAATGAAGGAAACAAATCACTCAGTTTATCTAGTCAATTAAGCTGGTAGATGAATATAGATTCTAACAGAGGAAAAAGTCAGAACATGGTAATTACTGTATATGTCACCTTATACTGTTTTATGATCTCTTTTCTCCTCACCTGTGTTTTAATCTTGAAGATAGGAATGTATATTTTCCTTTTCTGCTGTCTGCTATTGCAGCTGGCACACAGGAGACCGAGGGCACTCAGCCACTGCTGCCTGGTAGGTTGAAGCAAGGAAGCCACACACAGGCAGACAAAGGACAGACAAGGGTGAAAAAGAAAATTTTTCAACAAATTTGAAAATCAG
Source organism: Avahi laniger (assembly GCA_963575035.1). Classification (NCBI taxonomy): domain Eukaryota; kingdom Metazoa; phylum Chordata; class Mammalia; order Primates; family Indriidae; genus Avahi; species Avahi laniger. Next base: position 14,318 of record CAUYSK010016572.1, on the reverse strand, counting down.
CTTGCAATCTACCAATAATTGATTATAGCACCTTGAAATCCATTTTAAGGCCTGAAAATATATTAGAAACTAATCTCATGAAATGTGTTACACGTTTTAGTAAACGAAAACAAAGTCACAGTTTTATAGGGAACTTATAGTCTAATAAACCAACTGTGTAATTCCTAGAAACAGTTCAGAAAATTTTCTTTTCCTTGGGTGGGTTCAGAGGTGTTAAATGAGGTTGGATTATTGACCAGGAAAGGAAATATTAAAGTCTCAAGTTGAAGGAGAGTGTTCTCATACTGGGAAGAAAAAAAAAAAAACTTCAAAAACTTTATGCTCCTTTCTGAAGTACTCCAACCAAAGGAAATAATGCAGGTATTAAGTTGGATTAACTCAGATAACTTCAAAATAGTGAATACATTCAGATACGGGAGATTATGCTAAGCAGAGGAATTAGTATCTGACCTAAACAAAAGGTTGGTTGCTGGGACCCAGAATGAGGAGGCCTTGAGATACAAAAGCAAAGAAATGCAAGATAAATCCAAAATCAGTAATTAAAACAAAGCATTGGGGAAAAAAAAAGAAAAGAAACATAATCAAAATTAGAAAATGGAAACTGGTAGATCTTATGAAAATTTTCAGCATTTAAGTTTCCCCTTTCCCCCAAGTGTGGCCACACCTAATGTACTGGCTGGACATTTCTGAGTCAATGGTTCTCATCTCAAGATGGTGAAGAGCATGAGCAGAGAGATATTTAAAAAGTCAGATGCCAGGGCTAGCAAACTGCTATACTGTTTCTCTTCATCTTTAGGATATATTACAGTAGGGAGTCAGTCTGTTTACTGTATTTTAAAATTACTTGAAATAATTCATGTCTATAGAGTTAAATCACTAATTCAGTATACAGTTAGATTTATTTGTTTCATGTGCATTCAATTTTCAAAAATTTCTTTTTTGCTCCCATCTTTATTAAATTTTGTTTTATAATTATATAAAACATATACATGGTTCCAAGGTCAAACCTACAAAATAAGGCACATTCAGAGAAGTCTAGCTTCTATTTCTTTTCCCTCCACTCTGTTCTCCCATCTCCTTATAGATAACCATTTTTACTAGTGTTTTGTTTATGTTCCCACTTTTTATTTTTTTATTTTTATTTTTTTTTTTTGAGACAGAGTCTCACTTTCTTGCCTGGGGCGAGTGCCGTGGCGTCAGCTTAGCTCACAGCAACCTCAGACTCCTGGGCTCAAGCGATCCTCCTGCCTCAGCCTCCCAAGTAGCTGGGACTACAGGCATGTGCCGCCATGCCCGGCTAATTTTTGCTATATGTATTTTTAGCTGTCCAATTAATTTCTTTCTATATTTGGTAGAGATGGGGTCTCGCTCTTGCTCAGGCTGGTCTCGAACTCCCGAGCTCAGAACGATCCGCCCACCTCGGCCTCCCAGAGAGCTAGGATTACAGGCGTGAGCCACCGCGCCCGGCCCCCCTTATGCGTTTTTAAAGTTAGTATGTATTAATATGGATAATAAAGACATGCCTACAAAGCCAAAGCAAAGCAGGAAATTGCAGTAATTATTGAATCAACAGATACCACACATCATCAACTACCTATTGTTCTTTGGCAATTTTCAACTAACCTGGACAAGCGCCTCATTGAAGGGCAGGAAGGAAAAATCTTCATATCACAATCCCTCCCCAGTGGCATGGTTTGCATGAAAGACAGAGATTTAACTGTCTAAATATTAATATTAAATATGGATTCTTATAACAAAATCCTCTTGGTCTAACCTAACAAGGACTGCTTAGAACAACTTTGTCACTTATCACATATTTTAATAATTTTTAGAATTTTCAAAATTACTTTTATATTGAATTACAATCAAATACGTATAGTGAAGAAAGGAGGGAAATGTTAATTTCCTGAAATTTTCTGAAAATAAGGAAGATATCAGTAAATGCAAACAAAACAGTGATGTATATAATTAAGTTACTAGAATTTTTTTCCTCATGATGTTTCTGGGAAAATAAAAAATAAATTACACTTGAGAAAGTTTATTATCAATCTCCTAATTTTTCATGAAAAATACATAATAGTTTCCACCTGCATACTTAGTTCGTTCACCTTTGGATTTTTTCATCTTTATTCTGAGTTTACAGAGGAATTTATTAGCAGAAAATGCATCTGTTCTCTTTGTGGTACAATTCCAAAGGTTACATTATTAAATTTTATGTAACCTGAAGAAAATTATCATATAAATTTGTGACAAATTATGTATAGATCAATCTACATTTCTGGAAAATATTCTATAATGCCACCATTAACCTTAAAATGAAAGTTCTTTTATTTAATTATAACACTTGACTATTCAGATGAACAGGAAATTCCTTATTCATCGGTTTGTTCAACATAATTTATACTCCAAAACGTATTATGGGAACAGAGGGTGTGTCTGAGAGACATGAAAGGAATTGGTGATCATGAACTTTATATTACTCAATCCCGTTACGAGAAACGATTGAATCAACAAAATGAACTACCTTTAATGTCCCTAAGATAGCAATAATAAGGCGACTACTTCTATATATAATTTCCAGTTAATATCTTAAAATTACTTAAGATTTTATAGGCAAAGAAGTTAAAACGTCTATTTTGTGGGTGTTTTGTTGCTGTTTACTAGCAATGGAAAACGAGGTGGAGAATTAAAGCAGTTCCCTGGATGATTCATGTTATAATGAAACAGCCAAACTCTTGACTTTAAGCTTAGGTATGTGTTTTTGCTTTCCACTTTGTTGTTTTCTTTTGAACTCAATTTTCCTATTGATTTTGCAAACAGGACACTCCCAGACTCGATAACATCCCCACACCTAGATGAATATCATTTCTTTCCCAATTTACAAATGAAAAAAACTGAGGACCAAATAAATTGGGTCACTCATCCATAAATCAGAAATTAAATCATAACCTCCCCATTCAAATCTATCTTTCCCTTATTAATACTAACTGTAATAACTATGCCTAATTTTTAATAATATACAAATAACTCAGAAAATAAAAAATAAAGATTAACAATAGAAAAAAGACCCATTATTCTTCCAGAGATAAGTGCTCTTGTGATCTTAGTGTATTCTTTTAGCATTTATTATTTACATATATTTATACAGAAAATATGTTTTTTGCAAAAACGAGACAACCTATCCAAGCCATTTGGAAACCAGCTTTTCTCATTAAGCAATGGATCACTAACATACTTCCATTTTGAATGAATTTCATGTGCCTTGTTTTTCAAATGTTTATTTCAATCATAAAGAATTGAATTTCAAGGTGGTTCAATCTATATTAATAATTTCCAATCAATTTTAGAAACTCTGTTATCATTATTAGCAATTAAAATTTGAGACACTACCAGATGCAAGAAATTGTTGCCATCACTGTTGGCAAATACCTTTACGAAAGTATTTTTTGCTTTGATTTTTTAATGTTTAACAGGTATCACATTCGTTTCGCAAATATTAAACAGATACATTTTGTCCCTCCCACCCCTTAAATAAGGTTTCAATGCAGCCTCTACCTCTGAGATCAAGCCCTGTAGTCTTACTGTACTAGGGTTAGTGGAATGGACTGTTTTGGCTTTTTGATGTGTCTTGATCAAAAGAAAAGCCAGACTAGTAGAGAAAGAATTTACCAAATTCTTTATCTCCCACCTCACAAAGGAAGATGCCGTTGGTGCCATTAATTCACTCAGCCCTGAGGCTAAAGTGAAAGGTAGAAGAATGTGATATAGGAGAAATGGAGAAATGCTGTATTAATATTTTATAGAATCTAAGTATTGATCGTACCATTATATTAATACCAGTAAGAAAGAAAAAATTCTGCTAATTAAACTAGGACATGACATGAATTCTAATACCCAATTTCAAAGATGTTATACAAATGGGGGGGCGGAGAGCGTATATTAGAACACATGAAATACAAGAAAGACAGCAAGGGAGGCAGAGTGAGATGCTCTGATCGCCTCACTCTGGGGCTTTAAAGCTAATTTGAGGCCACGCTGAGGACAGGGGTCTTGCCCTCTTCCGGTAGGTTCAGAGAGTAGGCTGCCTCTCGGGCCACCATCACACTCATGGGAAGCGTGGGGTGCCATGTGACACAAAAAGCTGTGACCCAATGTAAAGGGGCAGAGGGAGATGTTAAAGCCAGGGCCCCAAAGTTCACCTCTACTGCTGGGTGACATAGATGAGAGCCAAGTGCTGGTCCCAAGGGTGAGAGTATGAAGGCACATGAACCGGGACCCAGGGGCGTTGCAAAGGGCCACTGCAGCAAGTGCCCTCCCCCAGTTGTGTGCAAAGGGCAAGATGATCCCACGACCCACTAGGCCAGGGGCCAGGTAGAGAACAGGGCAGAAGCTCAGAAGGGACCTTAGCGCGCAAGGTACTGCCAAGTCAGTCAAGGAGAGCCACTGGGCTCCATCAAACTCAGAAAGTGACCAGACCGTGAGTTACACCACCAGCAAACCTGGGCCAAGAAGGCCAACAGAGCGAGCGGCAACCCGGCAGACGGGAGGCATTGCCACCGAGACCCGAGAAGCCAGAGCAACGGCAAGGACACCACGTGGAACTGAGAACCCCATGCCCCCTAAGCCACAAGGTCACAAAACCACATCCTGCCAGGTGAAACCTAAAAGATCAAATATTTTACCCAAAAGAGGTTAGACATTTACCTCAAGATGTTGTTTAAATTTTTGTAACTGGATCAAATTTTAAACGGGAAAGGACTGAAGGTGGCTGTTCCTTGGGCATCCAGCAGGTGGAGCCTTGTGACGATCAGATCAGTTTCAGACAATGAAGTTTTAGACAAATGCCGGAACTCCATTTCCTCTGCACCTCTGACTTGCAGAGTGAGTAAATAAGTGACTCAACCCAAACGTATGACTTCCCTTCTAATTAGTCAGTATATGGTCTTTGGCAGTGTCAAACCATTGTTTCCAAGCATATGCAGAGAGAGAAAGAATATTCTCCATAAATATTCTCCTTGATCTCTCCAACCAGAAGTGATTCCTTGCTCTTCTGAATTTTCATTGTACATTGGTTCTCAAAATATGGTACCTGGGCCATTAACATCAGTGCTACCTGGGTGCTTGTTGGAAATGCAAATTATTGGATCTCACCCCAGAACTACTGTATTAGAAACTCTGAGAGGTGGAGCCCAGTAATCTGTATTTTAAGAAATCATTCAACAAGTATTCTGATGCTTGCTAAAATTTGAGAACCGTTGTCATAACACTTTGTGCTTCTATTACAAGATCTATTACATTCTAACGTTACGGTTTCAGTTTTACTGTCTTATGGCTCCCAGGTTTGAGGTTTATGCCATCAGACTATAAATATATATTATTCATTCTTGTTGCAGTCATCTGTGAACCCCTCAGTCCTCCTTCTCAGTTCCCTGTGGATTTACCTCCTGGCTCACTGTTACTCGGCAACACTCGACTGGCCAGAACTCATAACGCTTTCAATATTTACATAAGTGATTTTTCCCATATCCTGGCCTCTCAGTTACTCCAACTCCTCCTCTCTGCTCCAGCCCCTCACTCTAGGAGCATGCCATCGACCCATCATTACCAATAATTGCAGCCCATAATGTCAGTTTCCCCTTCCTAGCATCCACATCCTGTCTTTCTACTTGCACCCTCTAAATATCCTGACTCCAACAGCTTTCGACCCCATAATCCTATTGATCCACCACTGTGACACAGTAACCCACCTCTCACATGCCCTATTTTCCTTTCTTACTCAGTTGGATTAGAGCCAATCATTTTAATCACTCCGCACACTGCCCTCGACTTTCTCTGTCTTCTGCCTCTTTTATTATTCCCTTGGTAAACTCCAACCCCGGTTAAATCCAATGTTCAGTCTACTCTACTTCTGAACCCCTGACCCATATTACTAGAGAAAGATGTAAAACCATACTGATGGGTCTCATTCCAATGTCATAACTACTGAACCTCAAGTGAGTGTGGCAGTCATAATACAGTCTCTTACTCTATCCACTCTTCTAGATGACTGCTTCATACCTTCTTCTCTCTCCCCTCCCCAAATGCCGACACCTCCTCCCCAGTCCTTACTCTCATCCTGCTGATAGCTTTGCTTCCTATTTCAAGGAGAAAATAGAAACAGTCAAAATACAAGAACTTCCACGAGCACCTGCCAATGCAACAATGCCGTTTTCTTGCCTTTCATCCTGGTATTAACAGCTCACCCCTACTCCAGCTAATCTCCTTACAGAAAATCTCTAGAAAAGGACTGTGTATATTTGCTGTCTCTAGATTTTCTTCTCCCTTTCTCTTTTGAACACTTTGCCTCCACCCCCATTAACACACTGAAGCTGCTCTTGTCAAGGTCACCTGTGACCGTTGAGATGTCAAATGAATGATCAGTTAGTTCTCTGTCTTCACCTTACTTGATCTGTGGGCAGCATTTGCACAGTTGATGACTCCCTTCTCTTTGGTACATTTTCTTGGCTTCCAGGACACCACTCTCTCTTGGTTTTCTTTGTACGTCACTGATGACTTCTCAGTCTCCTTTGCGGCTTCCTCCTCATATCTCCGACATGTAAACAAATAAGAGTGTTACAGGGCTCAGACATTGGACCTCTTCTGTTCTCAGTCTACCTTCACTCACAAATTTTCCATTCCAACTTGAACTACGAATTCTATATCCAACCACCTAGACATCTGTTCTTGTTTGTCTAGTAAACACCTTTCCGGCCTACTGCTCAGCAGCATTTGACACAAGATTGCTCTAGCTGTTATAAGGAGGGATCCAAGGAGAACAAGAAATGATGTGAGGAGACCGGTGAGAAGGTGTATGTAGCAGTCTCATAATATTGGTGTGAACTCCAGTGGTGGTGGCAGAGATGAAAGAAGTCACTTAAAATGACCTTCAAAGTAGGGTCAAAAGACATGACAGATTGGGTAGGGGGTGCGGAGGAAGAGCAAGAATCGAAGGTGGCTTCCAAGTGTGGGGTGGACAACGGGGAAAATGAGAGGGCTATTAAATGAGGTGTGGAAAACGGAAGGGCAATAGGTTTGGCTTTTTTTTTTTCTTTTTTTTTTGAGGAGTAGGAAGATAAAAGTTCAAATTTTGAGCTACCTAAGTTTCAGCCGCTTGACACATCTAACTGATAACGTTAATAAATTAATCGGAATATAGAGACCTGATATTCACTAGACAGGACTGGATTAAAAATATAAAATTGTACGAAATGCTACTGAAGTAAGGAAAGAACCGAAGGGTGTCCTTTGAATTCGGCAATTTGGAGGTCATGAATGAGCTTGACAAGAGAGCAGTTTCGGTCAAGTCCTTGGGAATGTAAGCAGATCCAAAAAACAAAAGAGGGGTCTGGCCTTTCGGGGAGGGGGGACACTGCTTTCATTGGAACAGAAGAACAGGAAGATGATGGGTGCAGAAATGGGCGCGTTCACAGGATTGCTGCGGGGAAATGAGAGAGCCCAGTCTGGTGCATTTCCCTCTCAATGAACGGGGATGAAGGAGAGGAAGAAGTGGGAGAAAGTCACAGGGTTAAAAGAGAAAGGAGAATACGCAAAATAATCATAGAGAGTGAGAGAAAAGTTCTTGTTTGTAAAATACAAAATGAATAGATTGACAACTTGCTCAGAAAGTGACACTTAGTAAGAGAGGGTGTTAGCCTGTTTCCGGAGTAATAACGTTCATATTTGTGTATTCGAAATAAAAGAATCCACATAAAGTTTAGGCAGAAAGGAAACCACATGCTGTGTAAATAAAATAAATGTAAGCTTTTATCTTGAAATTATAAAACTTCAGATTTATTGCCCTGAAACAAATAGCTACCTATTGCCTGTGATAAAAACAATGAGGAAAAAAATTAATCAGCAGGAATTCTCTTAATTGTCGCTCAAGCAAAATCATTTCCTTTCTTTGAAATCCATCTGGAAATGTTCACAGGGTAAGGAGTTTGCTGCAAACCCAAGGTACAAACGCTCATTATAGGACAAACAGAGGAAATTATTCCATCGTAAATCTGTCAGTCAGCAAAACAGCCCATTCAGCCGGGTACAAAGGCCTTATCTGCCGTCTGGCTCTGGCGCTCTGCTATTGCTCTTTCCTCGCCTCATGCAGGGACATTTCGTCACTGGGATCACGGAAACCTGAAATGTGGGAGGGGCGCTGAAATTCATCTCGCTCAATGTTCTCCAAATGTTTCAACTGCTTTTACAGAAGCCCATTGCAGGCTGGACGGCTCTTCCTTCTTTTGAACTGAAATCATCGCCCTGATGTTTCCAGCTGTTCCCGTGTTCACCCCATTACAATTTTTCACAACAACCCTACTGCTTATTTCATATGTTCTCCCTTCTAGGAGGGAAGGTAACCATCACATTCTTCCCAACTTTTTTCTCCAGCACACATCTCCAGTTTCTTATTTTATTTCTTCCTTCTTACGTCCTTTCACAATATTTCTTTGATCGTGCCCTAGTTTGATGATATTTTAAAGTGTGGTGCCCAGAGCTAAACACAATTATCTAGGTATTCTCTGATAAGAAGAGTAAAGTGAAATTATAATCTCTTTAATTTGAAGTACTATGTTTATATGATATAATATTTATTGTTTGCTATATAATTAACATATTTATTACATACTATCAAAATAATATTTCATTCCAAATATCAATGTATTCAATGGTTCCATAACTTTCATGGCAATGACATCACACTGTTGACTCACTGTGGCAGGCTGATTGATGGTCCCCCAAAGATGTCCACGTCCTAATCCCTGGAGCCTGTGAATATGTTACTTTATGTAGCAAAAAAGACTGTGTAGTTGCAGTTAAATTAAGGATCTTGAGAAGGGGAAATTATCCTGGATTACCTGGGTGGGCCCAATGTCATCACAAGGGTTCCAACTAGAAGCAGGCAGGAGGGTCAGAGACAGAGAAGGAGATGTGACAACAGAAGCAGTGGTCAGAGTGGCGAGGGCCACCGGCCGAGGAACAACATGAGCAGCCTCTAGACGCTGGAAAAGGCAAGAGAACAAATTCTCTCCAAGAGCCTCCAACAGGAGCACAGCAGCCCTGCAGACCCATTTGGCCTTCTGACCTCCCAAACTGTCAGACAGCAAATTTGTGTCCCTTTTAAGCCACTAAATTTGTGGTGTTTTGCTATACACAAATAGGAAGCAAATACACTCATATTTAGCTTAAGTTGACAAAAGTCTCGTTCATATGCATTGTAGCTAAACTCCATATTGCATTTATATACTTGAGTTTCTAGATACAAGAACAAAATCTTAATGGTTATTCCCATTAATTTTATTTTGTTAGCTTCATCTTACCATTCAACTATCAAGAATTCATTTAAAAATGTCAAGAATTAATTTAAAAAGTTCTTCTGAAATCCCAGTGTCCTTCTGACTTCATGAAATCTACTGATACTTTTATAAACATGTCTTTCTGTATCATTAATCAAATCACCAGTCAAAATGTTTAATAGGGGAAAACAAAGAAAGATGTACCTCCTCTCAGATTTGGGGAACCATCAATTTTTCAGTGACCTTGTTGTATCTCATTCAACATATATTTTCAATTTTATCCAAAAGAATATCATAAGCCTTTCACAAATGAACTTGAACTAGTCCACACTTCTGCAATAGTAACCATGTCAAAGAAGGTAATGAAGTTAATACAATGGAACTATCTCATTGTGAATCTGCTGGTTTCCGACAATCTTTTCTAGACATTCATAAACCACTGCTTTGCTAACCTGATCTAGAATCATGCGCAACACCAATGATGAGTTCAAAGCTTCAGTTTGATGAATAAATGTTTTTTTTTCTTTTCAAAGACAATGATTGCATAATATTCAAGAGACAGTAGGACACCTGCACATTATTTATCCTTTTAAAACATCACATTAAAACTAATTTAAATCTACCTTCTCTTCTATTGAAGATTTTCTAGAATATTAGGATACTAATATTGCTCTAGAACAATGGTCCCCAACCTTTTTGGCACCAGGGACCGGTTTCATGGAAGACAGTTTTTCCACAGACTGCAGAAGGGGATGGTTTTGGGATGATTCAAGCGCATGACATTTACTGTGCAGTCAAATCTCTCTGCTAATGATAATCTGCATTTGCAGCTGCTCACCAGAGCTAGCATCACTGCCTCAGCTCCACCTCAGATCATCAGGCGTTAGACTGTCAAAAGGAGCGCGCAACCTAGATCGCTTGCATGCACAGTTTACGGCAGGGTTCGTGCTCCTGTGACAATCTAATGCCGCCTCTGACCTGACAGGAGGCGGAGCCTATGCGGTGATGTAAATACAGATGAAGCTTCACTAGCTCGTCTCCTGCTGTGCGGCCAGGTTCCTAATAGGCCATGGACCAGTACCAGTCCAAGACCTTGGGGGGACCACAGACCTAGAAAACAACAATTACCAACATGGTATCCAGGTACTTTCTTAATCAATTTTTCATTTCCCTGAGACTGAAAGGAAATCAAGGAAAGAACTTTTACAACAGTAGAAAAATGGCGATGTTGTATTTGACTTGTGTTCTAGAATAAAAGAATAGATTCAGAGATATAGATTTTTATTAAATCTGACAAAGATTTAATGTTCAAAAAATTTATTTTACATCAGTAGTTTAAGATCAAACAACGACAATAATGGATAACATGTATTGGTACTTATTTGCATGCACTATTGCAAATAGTACTTGATCCTTACAAAAACCATAAAAGAGAGATTATCCCCATCCAACAGAGTCAGAAACTGAGACCCTAGAAGATTTAGTAACTTGCTTGAGGTTAGGGATAGAGCCAGAACTTGATCCTAAAGAGTCAGAAATCAGAGGCTGATTGCTTAGCCAATGTGTCATGCTATAACGCAAACTAGCATTCTGACTAAATAAATTTGTTTTATTTTCATTATGAAAAATTTCAAACATACAGAAAAGTAGGAACAGCAGCATAATGAACATTCTTTTACCCATTTCCTAGATTTAAAAATTGCTAAAATTTTGCCAATTTTGATCCATCTTTTTAAACCTTTATTTTTAAACCACTGTACAGTAAAACCCACCTTCTTGGTATACAATTCTATGAATTTTAACACATGTATAGATTCATGTAACCACCATTACAGTCAGGTTGCAAAATAGTTCCATTGCCCCAAAAAAGTCCCTTATAGTATCCCTTCATAGTCATACTCTTTGCCCATCCTTAATTCCTGGAAACCATTGATTTGGTCTCTCTCACTATAAATTTTTTTTTTGGAAGTCTGAGCAACAGTGAGACCCTGTCTCTACAGAGGGGACTGGTGAAGTGGCTATGGGACAAAGGGCAGTATTTGCTGCTGTCACCAGTGGCTGAGGTATTGGACAGCTTCTCTATTTGCCTGTCCCTATCTTTTATTTTACATTAAATTATAGATATCATGACATATCACTCATAAATACAATACAAACATCTAAAGAGGATATATTACTACATACCAATGCTATTATCACAGTTAATTAGCAATAATTCTCTAAAACCCAGACCACATGCAAGTTTTTCTTGTTGTCCCCAATATGTAAGTGAACAAATCTTAATAGTCTAAAGAATTGTAGTAACATAGGAGAGGTAATCTTAGCTGACAAGTATTCGGGAAAGGCCATAATCTCCTTTGTGCACAAACACAACCCCAACCCTCGTGTCCAATCTTAACATCTTTCTCACATGCTGCGCCCTTCATTGCCATCCCGATCTCCAGCAAGGTCAAGGTCATGGAGCAGAGGAAAGCACAAATAATTTGGAAAACTTTTGTAGGATAATCAAGGAATCAATTGTATTTTAATCTAAATCTAGTATTCCTGAAAAATAATTGTATGTTGAGTTAGAAATAATTCTTTTTGTTTGTTTATTTTGAGACCAGGTCTTGCTCTGTTGCCTGGGCTACAATGCAGTGGCGTCATCATAGCTCACAGCGACCTCAAATCCCTAGCCTCAAGTGATCCTCCTTCCTCCCAAGTAGCTGGGACTACAGGCGCAGGCCGCCTCCACACCCAGCTAATTTTTTTTATTTTTTTGTAGAGATGGGATCTCACTATTGCCCAGGCTGGTCACGAACTCCTTAGCTCAAAGGATCTTCCCGCCTCAGCCTCCCAAAGTGCTAGGATTACAGGTGTCAGCCACTGCTCCCGGCCAGAAATAATTCTTTATTGTGGCCTTTTCAATCTGTCAGTCATGACCTATTGGTGAATTGTGAAGTCAAGTTACTGGATCTGGACCTGCACCTTTAAAAAAAAAAAAGAAAGAATAGAATCAAAACTTTCAAAGCACCTTCCACATAGTAAAAGTAAGTGCTGTTTATGACATTTTGTTTTCAGTTCTATATGTGTAAGTATATGTGCTATGAGTTGCAATAGAAATCTGTTTCTTATGTTTGTGGTCAAAAATTTTGAAAGCCACAGCTTCATGGAAAATCCAGAGTGGCCCTTCTTAGAAGGCTAGTCCCTTTTCTAAAGTCTATAGGGCATATAGGATCCCTTTTTCCTATATCTCTGGTTGACATGAAATTTCCTGCAGATTCGGATATCTGGACAGTGAAGATAATCAGCAATGTATCTACCAAGCCGCCGAGAAAGCAAGCTTCCCCTCACATAGTGTTCAGAATACTGTGAAATCAGATGGTGGGTCCTCTAGAAGAACACAAGAAATGCAGCAGGAAATCAGGACGCAGAACAGAAAAGTGAAGAGGACATGTGTATGGAACCTCAGGCCATCAGTCATATTTACAAAACAGCATTCATAAGCACAAAGATGAGAAGCAGCCTGACCATTTCTGCAGAGACAGTTGAAGTTAGTGGTTGAGTATTTGGGCCCTGGAGTCCAATTCTGATCTACTCTGATCCCTCTTCTCTTCTTACTAGTTTGTGTGTTCTTGGGAATTTTAACCTCTCTGAGGATTATTTTTATCATTTATAAATTGGGAAGAAAAGAGTTACTATCTCAGGTCGTTATGATATTTAAATGAGTCAGTACGTGTCAAGAACTTACATAGCGTATGGCAAATAGCAAAGATTCTATAAACGTACCTGTTATTTTTTGAAGGGTTTTGTAGATGAGAGAGAAGGAGGGAGCAATAAGGAAATCACTACATAAGGTAGAATACAATGACTTTCACAATATAGTTTCAATATTTTCATTAGATGGATATGATTCAGTATCAAAACAGCCCTGAAACTGCTTACAACATTTTGTTCTCTATTAAAGGTGTCAGTTTCTCATCACACTGACTTGGTTGAAGTTACCCTCATTCACATAATGATAGGCAGAGATAAATGAGAAATTAATATTGAATTGAGAAATTCAAATATCAGTTTTCTTTAAATGGTAGTGTCTGAAACTTCCCTTACTTGAAAATTATCTGCTTAGGTGTGTCTCTTACATTTAGAAACATTTCATCTCCCACGCTGGGTGTTATTGACTCCTAAGAGACACCACTTGTCTAGGACAGGGAGGGTCCAGTCAAGTCGAACAAGGAAAGTACAGGAAGGAGTGTGGACTGCGGGAGTGGGAAGGCAGCTACCTGTTGAGAATGGGTTGGTGCTGGAGGCCCCAGATTCCAGACAAGGACACTTGGGTGAACGGAAAGTGTGGACGTACCTCATGGAAGTCCTGCTTTACTGGCAGGCACACTAATCTACAGGAGAATGCTGTTGTAGAATTATAACCCGGAGTTTAGAAGTCACCCACCCCAATAAGGATAACTTTACCTTTCCACCATAGCTCAGGGGCAACTAACATGTAGACGGTGACAATGTATCGTCATAGCTCAACAGGCCATTTTCTTCCTTACCTCCCAAGGTATGAGAAAGTAGGGACAAAGCACATTTTTAATCTCGTTTTAATATCTTCTCTACCCCATTAGCCAAGTCATTACGTAAGCCTAATTAGAAAACAATGTTAATCAGATTTTATTTCTAATTGGCTACAGACCATAATCATGGCCACTTCCTGTATGTATCAGTTATAAAAAAAATGTTCTTGGGTTTAAATAGTATTTTAAATGTAAAACATTTCTAGGATTCTTAAGGACATTCCTCAATCTTATCTTCTATTTTCTAAACTGGATGATGGTATTTATATCTCATTCTTAATTTTTACTTTTAAATGGTGTAAGCCTCTAGTCCTTGAGAGGGTTGGACGCACAGGCATTAGACCATTTACTTTTTGAGTCTCCTGTCCTGAGATCATTGCTCAAATGGAGCCCCCTCTTTTTACTGGCCAGTCCCACAGCTTCCTTAGAAATCTGG
>CAUYSK010016570.1:0-54011 GCA_963575035.1 Avahi laniger | reverse complement strand
AAGGTTTATCACGTCTCAGGCAACTCTGGGAATGTGGAGCTCCTCCTGAGGGCTCCCGGGACGCGGCTCCCCAGGAGCCCCTCCCGAAGGGTGGGAGCATCGTAGGACTGGCCTCTGTCCTGACCCGGCCTGTGCCTAATTCCTGCCACCCGCTTCCATCCTGGGCTCCACCGGTGCTGCCCCCTCGCCCCACCTTACCCAGGAGGTGATGCCCCCGAGCCTGCTGCTCCACCACCTCCAGAAGCTGCTCCGTGCAGGGCACCGTTGGCTCCAAGTCGCTGAATTCGACGGGTCGTCATCTCTCCTTGTCTTATTGGTCCTTTGTGCTCCCTTGACCTATTCTGAAGTTCTCTGAAATCTTTTCAGACTCTCCCTTCTCTCTCACCCCTGTGACCTCACACTCCAGTGACCTTGCACCCCCTGACCTCACACTCCAGTGACCTTGCACCCCCTGATATCACACTCCAGTGACCTTGCACCTCCGTGACCTCCCACCAGTGTGCTCCTTCCCCTCGGTGCCTGCTCCTTTTCCCTCCGATGCAGGGCCCGGCTTCCAGACCCAGCTGGCTATACCCTCTTTTGGTCCCATGGCTCTGACCTGCTGCCCCCCACATTTGTGGATCCAGCCCTGGCTTCTTCGCCGGGCCCGAGATTCCAGTATCCAACCGCCCACCTGCTGTCATGGCTTGGATGTCCAGTGGTATCTCAAGCTTAGCATGTTTCAAGGCAGAAATCTTCATTTCCTCTCCCAGATCTGTCCCTCTCCTTGTCCTCCCAGCCTCCGTGCGACAAAACATTCCGCTCATCGCGCAAGCACGCAAAACCAGAGTCATTCCATTTTTCCCTCTCCGTAACCTCCCTCATCCACATGAACAATAAATCCTGTTGGCTCCAATTCAGAAGACAGCCCAAATCCATCCCCATTCCTGTGTCTCCACAGCCTCTTCCCTGCTCTAAGCCACCACCATCGCCTGTGTGAGCCACACGGCAGCCTGACTGGCTTCCTGCCTCTCCTCTTATGCACCGAGGGTGATTTTGGGTTTTACCCGTGAATCGCATCAGTCATTTTCCTGCTAAAATGCCCCAGTGACTACCCTTTGCATTTAAAATAGTGCCTCATGCCACGCCGCGCCCAAGCCCTGCAGGTCAGACCCCTCCCCCCTCTGCCCCTGCACACTGGCCTGGACACCGCAGCCAGCATGGCGCGTCCCTCTGCCTGGGGTGCGCTTCCGGATCGTCCCACGGCTGGCTCCTTCTCCTCACCCTGTCTCAGGCCAAAAGGTATCCCTTGGTAAGGTCTTGTTCATCTGATTTAGACAGTGGCCTCTTCCCTGGTTGCTACCCCGTCACACTCGTAGTGTCTTGACAGCAATTGTCACTACCTGCAATCACACTGTCGCTGACGTGGGGAGAGGCGGAAGGCCTGGGTCCCGGAGCCCTGGGTGCAAATCTCAGCTTTGCTGTTTGTAGCTGTGGGACCTCAGACAACCCATGTGATCTCCCTATGCCTCACTTTCCACATCTGTGAAATGGGATGATGCAAATCGGGGGTCAGCACATGACAGCCTGTTAGCTGAGTCTGGCCTGCTGTCTGTTTTTGTTCAACCTCTAAGAGTGGTGTTTACACTTTTAAATGGTTGCAAAAAAATCGAAGAATATTTTATGATTTGTGAAAACTATGTGAAATTAAACATTATCGTGCCCATAAATATTTACTGGAACACAGCCACACCTGTTGATTTCTGTATGGTCTGTGGCCACTTTCTCGCTACGACGGCAGAGTCGGGTGGTGGTGACAGAGACTGTGCAGCTCAAAAAGTCGAAAATAGTAAAGCCTAAAGTACTCACTGTCTGGCTCTGTATAGAAAAAATTTGCTGATTTCTGATATGAAAACCTGCCCTCTAGGGTGGATATAAATGAATTAACATACGTAGAGTTCCTACCACAGCGCCTGATCTGTGCATGTAGATAGAGGCACGCAGGTGATGATGCATCTGTATGTCAGCAACATGGAACTATCAGCTACTGTTGCTTAAAATCCGCCTTCTCTGTACCAGCCCATGCGATAGAATGTTCTGGGGTGATGTAAAGGTTCTTTGTCTGCCCTGTCTAGCGCAGTAACCAGTAGCCACATGTGACCACTGAGCACCTGAAATGTGCCTATATGACCGAGGAACTGCATTTGTAATTACAGCTATAATTAATTTTAACTTAATTTAAGATGCCACACGTAGCCAGCGGCTATCATACTGGACAGCGCCCTGGAATGCACCTGGCATATGGCAAGGGCTCGGTGAACGGCCGTGGTGGTTTCCTCCCCCTTCTCTGCTCCCAGCCTCTGCTTCCCTCCTCCCGTGGCCCTGGGCTTTTCCTCCCTCTTCACCCCACTTTCTCTCCTTGGGGCACCTCCTCCCTCCTTCTGTCCCCCACTGCTACCTGCCCAGCCCCGGCTCCGCAGGCCCCTCCCTCAGTGCCCGTTGGCATCCACGCCTCATCCTCAGCTCACTTAGCTGTCACTGTAAATCAGCCCCAATAATTCGCCATCTGGTGCTGGCCTTTAGCAGAGCGCAGAGGGAGCCAGGTGGATTCTGGCTGGAGGGGGTGCGGGTAACCAGGCCCTTGGGCAGCGGCCAGGGATGCTCCATCATTTTGAGGCTGGCACGGCACTCACACGGTGCCCAATGCCAGGAGTCCATGCCATACCTGAACGGGCCACCAGTCACAGAGGAGCCAGGGGCGTGGAGTGCGCAGAGTGGCCGGGAGCCTGGCTGCAGGTGCCGCGAGCGAGCAGGCCGCAGATGGACGGTGTGCAGGCGGCCACAGGGAGAGGGCCGCACAGCATCCCCAGCATGTCGTGTGAGGTGCTTGGGCCTTGGCACCGTCACTGCAGCTGCAGGCCTTTCGTGAGCTGCGGGAGAGGCCTGGGGCAGCACTGCTGGAGAGTGAAGTTCCCATCCAGCGACAGCCCGTGCCAGGCCACCTTGCAGCCGCCAGCCCTCCCCTCAGGCAGAGCTCAGCGGGCACCACTGCTCCCCCAAGCCGTGCGACCGGAATAAGTGGGGATAGGCCCGGGCCACCGCTGGAGGCACCAGGTCAGACACCAGCGAGGGGGAGACTAAGCCTAGAGCTCAGAGAGGACGTTCGCTCAAGCCGTGACCGAGCACTGAATGAGTGAGCGAGTGCTCAGCCACCCAATCTCTTTCAATCTCTTTCGGAACAAGAAGGCGTAACAACTCAGGGGACCCGAGTTCCAGCCCTGGCTCTGCCCCTCAGAGCAGCCGTGTGCCGCTGGACGAGTCACTGTCCCTCATCTGGAAAACGAAGGGGTCGGATTGGATCGGTGGTTCTTAACCAGGGGCCGGGGGTGTTTACAAATGTGTGGGGGCACTTTTGGATGTCTCAGTGACCAGGAGGTGTGCTGGGCATGCAGTGGGTGGGGCCAGGGATGCCAATGTCCTGCAAAGAGCGACTGTCCCACCCAAGGAAAATCAGCCATTGAGATGACGCCGTCTAACCCTCCAGCTGGGACGTTCTGGTGTCTGTGGTAATCACATGGGTGCCCCACACTCATGCCCCGTCTTGGCCACTTTAGCCGCTCGCAGACTGACCCTTACCTGGCAGTGCCTGCGTTTCTGTGCCTGAGGCCTCTCTCCGGCAGCTGCACCCCGTTGTCCCTGCCCCTGTGGCAGCCAGAATGCTGGAGACGCAGCAGCCCCTGGGAGCAGCCCTCAACCCATAGCTGATGGGAGTGGGCGTATAAACAGCCAGCCCCTGTCCCTCAGGGGCAGCTCCCCAGGGTCCCCAGTGGGACTGAGTCTCAGGTGCTCACGGTGGTACCCGGGGTGATACCGCGGCATGGGATCCTCCTTCCTTGTCCTGTTCCTCAGCTTCCCCATCTTCACTCGAATCCTTGACTCAGGGTTGGCTTTTCGGGAGCCCGGACTGAGACGGTGACCAGGAGACTTTCCTGCTGGGCTGTCTGGAGAGTCGGGAAGACAAGTGCGTGGAGGGGTTTGACTCAGCCCCACTTGGAGGGTGGAGAGAGCCTGGACAGTGGGTGACAACTCTGCACTTGAGCAATGCCCGGGATGGACGGGGCAGGCTCAGGACATGCGGCAGCAGGAACCCCCGCTGCCCAGCTTGCAGGTGTCCCATGCAGGTGCAGGGCAGCGCGGGAGCTCTGGATTCCGTTTCTCTCACTGGCACCCTTCTCTGGGCCTGTCACTGGGGCGAAATAGCTCATCGGCCATAAGAGAACAAATACATCAAATACGTCACTCTCCTTATGTCTGGCACTCGGGTCCTCGTGATACCCGACAGCGCTTGCTTCACCTGCGGCAGAGACTTCTTTCACGGCAGAGAGAAAGGCGGAAGAACAAATGGGAAAGATTATGGTTGTTTTCCATCCATCTGGTCTTATGAAAAAGCCCAATATCTATCCGAAACAGTCCCAAAGACCAGGGCCACTCAGGGCCAGCCAGGGTTAGGAGTGGCAAAAAAATGTGTACTGGGGCCAGGGGCAGAAGCCAGCTCCTCTGCAAAGGGAAAGAAAACAGAGCCACATCTGTGTGGCAGACAGTGCTGGCTGGCCACCCCGGCCCTCGTTCCCACCTCCTTCCCACCTAACAGAGGTGCTGAGTTATGCCCATTCTGGCCAATAAGTTGTAGTGGAGGTTGGCTGGAGGGTTCCTGGGGACAGCTCTGGCTGACCTGATAAAGATTCCGCCCCTGTGCCCACTTCACCATGCTTCCAGCTTCTTCCCACTGGAAATGCAAATATGATAGCTGGCACTGCAGCAGCCATTCTGCACTCACAAGGGAAAGACTGAGAAAGTCTCAGACTTTGGTGCTGACATCCTTAAACCTGTGTCAGCAGCTGCCTATCTCTGGGTTTCTTATTATAGGAGAAAAAATAAACCTCTCTTTTTTTGGGCATCGAAGCGGAGTATTCTCATGGTTGCTACTGAAACACAGTCCTACCTGGCTATGATTTCTTGCTCTGTTATGAGTCAGTCATGAGTCAGATGTTTTGTGCGCCTGCCTCAGCCTCTCGGCCCAAACTTTCACTGCAGCCATTGCTGTGGAGTCGGCTACGCACGGTGTCCTGTCGTAGCACCCTGCCTCCACTGCATCTCCCCTCTCCACCTGTGCAGCCATGCAGACGTGGCACAACCCTAGACGTGCACGGTTGTCAACACCCCACTGGCATGGGGCAGCCATTGCCCAGCGGTGGCCAGGAACTAAAGGACACATCGTTCCCTCTTTCCTCCTGCAGTCGACATGCCTCAAGCACGTCGTGAGGGGACCTGAGTTGCCACAGCAGCAGGCAGCTTGTGAGCACACCTGCCTCGGCTGGCTCTCTGTCCTGTTCTGTTCTTCCAGCCCTTTGTTTCTGTCCCCTCCCAAAATACACTACCCGTATCTGAGACCGTGTTTCAGACTTTGATTTGAGGGAAACCCAGGCTGAGACGATTTAGATCACTAGGTCATCTTGGACAGGCTGCTCAGTCTGTCTGGGCCTCAGTCTTCCCGTCTGCACAGTGGGTAGATATTGGACCACGCGCTCTCTGCAATCCCTCGCTCTGTGCCTGTGCCCCGTCCTTGCCTCTTTGCGTCACTGTGTCAGTCCTCACTGCAGGTTCCCCCAGGGCAGGGGTCATGTCTGCCTCAGCCTGCGTAGGGGGACTCAGTCCCATGTCGCACATACAATCAGTGGAGGAGAGAGGAAAGTAGTCAGAAGAAAGCATTAATTACTAAGTGAAGCAAACCAGAAAGAAGGAAAAACACAAGCGCTCCGGGTCACAGCTAAATCCTGCCAAGGGAGAGGGGACGGAGGCTGCGGGGCGGTGTTGAGCCCGTTAAATGAGAATGAGCTGGAGTGGAGTGTGCCAGCCAGGGCAGGGGTCACGCACACAGCGGGCTGCTAATTAGCTGCGGTGGCTTTGGTCACAGGTCACTGAGAGCAGAAAATGCTCAGTCCTGCCCGGGGCATCGGTGAGGGAGCTGGGCGTGAGGGGAGGGAGAATAGAAGTCGGATGCGGCCTGGGACAGGCTGCAGCTGCGGGGCGGGCACGTGTGGCTGGCACTCAGCTCTCCCGTCCTTCGAAAGCCGCCCAGCCCCCGCGCCTGCTCCTGCGGTTGCTCAGAGGCAATTCAATGCGCCGCCCCCAAGCCCACTGTGCCAGGCCCTGCGACAGAGGGGGTGCAGCCCCTGACCCCAGAGGTCGCAATCCAGCGTGGAAAGGGCTTCTAGATGTGGCAAGCGTGAGCCCTGGTCAGCAATTACTAAGGGCTGGGGCTTCAAGAAAGGTTTCCAGGAAGAAGTGTCTTTGCCGAAACCTGGAAAAGTGATCCAGGAAAGTGAACTGCGGTGGCTGGGGAGAGGGAGGAGCAAGCTGGGCAGAGGGACCTGCTTGTGCAGAGGCCAGGAGGCAAGAGAGAGTGTGGAAGGTTCAGGAGCTGCGAGTTGTTCTGGATAACTGTCCCTCAGCCCATTGCAGAAGCCACTGTCTCTGAGGCACGTGCCACTGCGGGCTCCCACCTGTGGCCATGGCTTCCACCAGGCCTCCAGGGTAGCAGAACTGAGCAGCTCAGGATGTGGGCCAAACTAGGTGCCTGGATCCTGGGCCTCCAGTTCAGGATTTCATTCCAGGTAGGACCAGAGGGAGGCTGTCAGTTCATCTCTAACGATGAATGAAGGTGTATCATTCATTCATTCAACACACAGTAAATGCCTACGGTATGACAGCATTCTCTTTGGATGCAAGAGACACAAAGATAAATAAGCCTTGTCAGGTCCCTGCCCTCCCTCAGTCCCCAGCAGTAAAGAGATAGACATGTATACAGATAATTATAGAAAATCCCAAATAAATAAGTCACTGAAGCAGCATAGAAGCTTAGTTCTGTCTCGTATTAATCAATTAGCAGCCTTGGGCTGGTATGTCAGCTTCATACTTACTGAGTCCCATATTCCTATCTTGCTGCTTCACCGTCCTCAGCACATAGCTTCCACTGTGTGACCCAAGATGGCTGTTGGAGCTCCAGCCATCTCATCTACATTCCAGCTAGCAAAATGGAGGAATGAGAAAAAGAAGAGCACTCTTCCCTTTAACGACACTTTCTAAGAGTACTTCTAACTTTAGCTTATGTTCCATGAGCTAGAACTACGGTCCCCAACTCCCAGGCTGTGGCCCAGTATTGGTTTGTAGCCTGTTAGGCGGTTCGCCGTCTGAGCTCCACACCACCCCCCCCCCCACGCCTAACACCCATCCCCCACTCGGTCCAGGGAAAAATCGTCTTCCACGAAACTGGTCCCTGGTGCCAAAAAGGCTGGGGACGGCTGGCTAGAACATAGTCAAAGGACCACACCTACAGGAGAGGGTCAGAGTGCAGACTTTATTTCAGGAGTCCGTGTGCTCAGCTAAACCCTGGGGATTCTATCACTAAGGGAGATCGAGGAAAGAGAGATCGGGGGCATCCAGCCATCTCTGTCACAAATTGGGCTAGGATGTCAAATCTGATCTGGAAATTTCCACTGCTGCAACTGTTTTGAGCCAAGGGGACTCTGATATGTGACCTCCATCACAGGGTCTCAGCTCGCCCTTAGGGACCAGCAATCCTAAGTCCGTTTCTGTCATCTCGGACTTGCCACAGAGTCCCACCAGCCTGGGGCGAGGGACGGTGGGGAGCAGACACTGCACGTGCCTCACGGTTTGGTCTCCTCGCCTCCGCCCCTCCTCCAGCCTCCGCCCCTCCTCCAGCCGCTGCGGCGGGACCCAGACAGCCTTCCACCTGCTTCCTGCAGGGGCCGCCGACAGCAGCTCACCTCTGCCCGTGCCCTGCGCCTCTCACTTCCTGTCCAGGGCTTCTCTGATGCCCCAGCACCGGACTCTCGTGGTGCCTGTTCAGTGCTCAGACACCTGCAAGCAGGAAGTGCGGGTCACCCTCCCTTTCCTCCCCGGGCACACCGTATTCAAAGCTCCAGTCCCAGTGAGGTCAGGCACTCGCCACAGGAGGGCCAAGCTGACGATGAAACCCTGGACTGGCTTCCTGCCTTCACGGTCTCCTTTCCCTTCCCTCCCTCCTCCGCACTCTGGGGTCACTTCCCAAGTAAATGCCACCACGTGTCAGCCTTTGTCCCACACTGTGCTTATGGGGCAGCTCGGGACACAGTCCGAGATGTGTGGGGGCGGCCTTGCTCTCTTTCTGTTCCACTTCCCCTTGCAGATCAGGAGCCATCCAAGGGGCATTTGAACCCATGTTCAAATCCTGATTCTGCTGCTCTTCGGCTGTGAGTCCTTGGCCTCAGCCTATCCGTGCCCTGCTGCCTCTCTGTGAGTTGGGAGTAGGCGCGCTTACCTGGGCCGGGCGGCGCACACCTTAGCGGTACGGCCCTCATCTTGTCCCATACGAATGGTGTCCCCTGGAGCCCGGCAACTGTGGCCCTGCTTATACCACAGGGTCAGTAAGTAGGTGGATGCATCTAGCATGCTGCTTGGCATACAGTAGGAGCTCAATGGAGTTTAGTTCTCTTCCTTCTGCCATTAGTCCGGGGACTCCTTGAGACCAAGGGATCTGTCTGTCTCATCAAACTGAGAGCTTTCTGAGAGCAGGGACTGTCTCCCTTATCAGACAAAGAGCATCCTGAGCACAGGAGCTCCGCCCTCCTGCCGTCAGACCAGGAGCGCCACCCTCTGACTGCGAACTGCTGAGAGCAGGAATCACGTCTCCTGGATCATACAGGAAGCTTGCTGAGGCCAAAAGCTGTCGTTCCCGTATCAGACTGGGGCTCCCCGAGGACAGGGCCATGTCTCCCCTCAGACTGGGGCTCCCTGAGGACAAGTGTTGGGAGTGTCCCTATTCCTTCCTCCAGCTCAGCAGTTATCCCACTCCGCCCCCGTGCACCCCGACCACACCCTGTCTCCTTTCTGCCCCAGAGGGTCACTGCTCCCTTCCAGCTGCGCATGCAGCTCTTCCGGTCTCTGCCTGCAACCGCTATAGCTGGATCAGGACCTGCTCATTCCTGCTTTCTCCTTCTCCCCGGCCCTCCCGCCTGTGTGTATTAGGATGAACATGTCACCTTGCCTTATGCTAACAGCTAGCTTACCCTTTGGTGATTAAAAGGAAAGTCACACTGCGGGCAGAGTAATCCTAATTACAAGGTGGAAAACATGCTTTCTTACCAGAGAAAAACAGGGACATTCTGTGCCTTTTGCAAGTGCAACCCAGGGTGTGCCAAGCTGTCACAAGCTTCCAGGGGGCTGGGGAGGATGGGGCTCCCCCGAATATTTTCCTTGGACCCTCTGGTCCCCCACCCCTTTTAAGCAGACAGAGCAGCCTGGGGAGGAGAATGACCTCTGCAGGTCAAGTTCATTAACAGCTACCAGTGATCCACAACCACCACCCTTTTCCCCTGGGAGGCTGAGGCAGAACAGCATCCCGGGCTGGGGACAGAAGCAGGGGAGAGCTCACAGAGCCCCCAGCACTGCAGCAGCCCTTTCCAGCCCTCCCACAGGCGCCCTCCTGCAGAGCAGCCCCCAGCCCCAACCCCCAGTCCAAGCCACGGACCCCGCTTCTCCACCACAGCGGCGGCAAGAGCCGTCTGGGACTCAGTGGTGCCTCGCGGTTTCCTAGGACACGGTAATACTTTTTATATTCATTTGCTTCTTCCTTCCTTCCCTCTCTTCTTCCCTCCCCAGCTGCCTCCTCCTCTCCCTCCTTCCACCAGTTTTTCCACCAGCTTTGTGACAGTGCTCAGCCCTGGGGACGTCACAGTGAAGGCGGGGAACAGGACTGTACCCCCATGGGGCTTCTGTTCCGATAGAGAGAGAGACAGCTATGAAACGAATGATTATACAGAGTATTGTCAATATGATTGGGATGGACGTTTAGGGTGCTTTACCTAATCTGGGCTAAAATCTTATATGTTAAATCTAGAAGTTACTGTGTGTCTAGAGCTGTCTGCATTCACCCACTCACTCTTCACCCACTACTTCCTGAGCACCTACAGTTTGCCACGTGCTGTCAGCTGTACTGTAAGCAAGCCACCAACATCCTTCCCTCGTGGTGCTCACATCCCAGAGGGGACACAGACAATGAACACGCTAAAATGGTAAGCGGTTCAGATGACACTCGGAGCCAGGATCATGCTATTTCACGTACTTCACAGACTTTATTCTTTGTAACAATTCTGGGAGGCGTTACTCTTTCCAGTCTACGGGTACAGAAACTGTGGGCTCCATGAGGGCAGAGATGGTCTTTTGAATCTCTGTGCTGCCTGGAATTCTTGAAATAAAGAAAACAATACAGTCGGGTCAACAAGAAATCTGCGCTTTCCTGTGACTGTGCTGGCCCAACGGCACCTTCCTGGAGACACTGCTGCCTAAGACAGAGTCCGACAGATCGCTGCCGAGAGAAAGAAGCAGGAAGCACCCCGGGACCGTGCGGCTACCTGCACGCACCGCGTTTCCAGGCTTGCAGAGGCACATTTCTCTCCCTGGTAGCGACGGTTTCCTGAGGCCTTCGGGGGAAATCATTTGCAATGTAATGATTTCATTTTACATGTGTCTATTGACTTTCTTCACGTTCCATTGGCATTTTCCAACACTTAGCCAACGGAACAGCCTGGTTACGCCAATGCCAAGCGAACAAGGACAGAATATTCATCGCGCCTTCCTCCCTGGTCCCCACGCAGGGAGGCTGCTCTCGCCTGTCAGGGCCCACGCTCGGGGGCAAGCATCCCCCCTGCAGGTGGGACCTTCAGGCCCTTCCTCCTCCTGCCTCCACGCCTTGCCTTGTGGTGGTTCCCTGTGCTCGAGTCCCCGTTAGGGGAGAAGCAGACGGGGCAGAAATAAGACTCAACTCCCAGGTGTCTGTTGTGCTGCTCAAAGCTTAGGGCAGGTGTGGGGGCCAGACAGGCGAAGCCATGGGGTCAGGTGGGGTCTTTGTCTCATCTCTGAACTTGAATTCCCCACGTTCAGGCCTGACGATGTGTGCTTTGTGTTAGGATGTGGGGAGAAGTGCGTGGAATGAGGCTGCAGGGCTAATCCACATGCCAGGGACGAAGGCAAGGGGGAACATCACCAGGTATAGCAGGTATTTCAGACCTGTAACCACTCACCCCCCTGCGTCTCCCTGATTTGATTTCAGAGGCAGAAGTGAGGATCCCTGTCCCCTTCTCCCCCCTAGGAGGTGGGGTGCCATCCTGAATCAGTGCCTCGCCCGTACTCCTCAGGTGCACACCCCTGGCTTCCAAATGCCTCCTGCAACCTGCTCTTCGCTCGTTTGTGGTGAGGCTTCCCTTGTCCCCTAAAGTTTTCCCTTCCTGTTTATGGCAGGCCGGAGGAGCTGGAGATTAACAGCAGAAGTAGCCCTCGACCCACGACTGATGGGGGCGGGTGTCCAAACACCCCGGCTCCCTGGCGCCCTGGAGGCACATAAAACCGAGGTGCATGTTCCGCACCAGCTTCTAATCCTGACAGGTGGGATTAAGCTCCGGTTGGTAACCTGCAATTTAATGCACACGGCTTCGGCTTTTCTCCTCCCCATCCCAGTTCCTTACCCTTCCTGCATCTCCTGGGGTCACTCTTACATAAGCTGCTTGTACTCAATCTCAACTCAGGCCTGTCAGGGACTGAAAACCGGGCATCAGTGTTAAGTGCATGGATTCAAATGCCACTCCTACCACTCAGACCTTGGGCCAGGTACTTAAGCTCCCTTCGCCTCAGTTTCTTCACTTGTAAAATGGGTATAACGACAGACTTACCTCAGAGTTATGCTGAAGAGTAGACGAATGGATACGTGGAAAGCGTTACAATAGCACCTGGCACACGGTGGACGCTCAGATATTGCTAACCATGAGCCTCCCGGGTCAGCCTGCATACCTGTGTGTGCTGTTCAGTGTTCTCGGACAGGGCCTGGCAAGTATGTACTGAATGAAATTCCTGTCCTGACTCTGACCCGTGGGTTCCTGACCTTGGCTCCTGATTACAGTTCTATGGTGGAGTCTGCGTCCTCAGACGCTGGTCCCTGGTCCCCAGCCTACACTGGCACCTGCCCCACAGTGCATTGCTTCCTTCGCTTACATCAATGGCTGTTGCTGGGTAGAGGGTCCTGAGACTATTCCCTGGAGACCTTGCCCTCTAAGGGCACACATCCAGGCTGGGAAGGTCAGACTGGAGGTGACACCTTTGTGTCACATGCGGCCAACTTTCCGGCTTCAATTCCCTTCGCCATGGGCACTGGGGCCCACAAGAGGCCCAGGACAGCCTCCCTTAGGATTGCAATTTTTAATTAGCTGTTGCTCTGTGAAAGGCAAAATCCAATGCAAATGCTAGTTGTTAACAAAAACAATCCTGTTGGCGTTGGGGATGAGGCTGGTGGAGCCTCTCAGTCCTCCTGATTGGAGCCAGTGCAACAGAAAACAGGGAAAGAAGTGGACCTAGAGGCTGGTCCCAGCCTGTCACTAACTCACCAGGTGGCCTTGGACAAGGCATGGCCTGTCTCTGGCCTTGGTGTCCTTATTGATAAAATGAGGGCTTTAAAAGCCCCTCCTTGCTCCGATTCTAGGGAGACCTCACCAAGGACTGCAGGCAGGGGTCGGATATTTCATTGCCTGTTTTGTGCCAGAGGATTTTCAGCCTGGACTAATTCTGCACAGTGACTCTGTTACATAATGATGACCCCCAGTTTTATAGATGAGGACACCAAATTCAGGAGAAATTAGATGACTTGGGTAATGTCCAGAGTTAACAATGATGGACACTCAAGGAGTCACTAAGGGTGAACACGGGTGGCACAAAGAAGTTGCATGTTCGAGTGTGCACACGCACAAATGCGTCTGTGTGCATGCACATGTGATTGCATTTGTGTGTGTGCACGTGAACATGTATGTGTGAGCGAGCCATTTACATGTGTGTTTATGTGTGTGCCTGCCTGTGTCACGATGCGTGTGTGCACACGTGTGCTGTCTGGTGGAGGCTCCTCTGGGATCCCTGGACGGCAGGCACCATGCGTGACTCTCTCCTCTCCTCTTCCTTTCTTCCCGTACTCCTTCCTTCCTGTCTCTAGGCAGAATCACCTGAATTGGTTTTCTTTTTCTAGGATAACAAAGCCTGTTTTTACCTGCTGGAAAATCCATAGCAATTAACCAGATCTGCCAGGGGAAAGAAAAACCGTGGACCTGCTGAGATGGCTCTGGCAAAAGCAGGATGCTCTCTGGAGGTGGCCATGCTGGTTAAAAATTCAGAAGGAGCATTGGCATATGATATGAGGTGCGGTCTTTTACTAAAGAGATTTAATGGTCCACAATTCAATTTGAACTGAAAGAATCCCCCCGACGACTCCTTATAAAGTCTTCCCGAGCCCTAAATCGATATCTGTGGGGTTGGCGAGGAGCGACTATCGATTAACTGTCTCTGCCAATGAGCATTACGAGCCAAGGAGGTTGGAGGGGAGCCATGTGCACCATTACATGGGCGCACCTCATAAAATCGGCACCTACTGACCTGCTGCGGTGTGTCCAGGCCAGGACAAAGGGTGGCTAACGCAGGACCTGATCGCCAAATTCCCTGGGAACCCACTGGGACAAATGAACCCACAGTCCTCTCTCCCACCCATGGGCACATAACGGGGGCCCAGAAGCCAAGTTTCCAATATTTCCAGCCAGAAGATCCCGGGGGTAAGGCCTGAGTTTCACCGTATTCTAACCAGTTCCGATCACAAAAGAAAACAGAGAAGTTACTGTGTCCCCACACTCACCTCGTGCCGCTGATTTGACAAGCTCAGCTGTCCAGAAGCACAGTAAGGACTCCAGAGTAAGAAGATAGATGGCTCCTGGCATTTACAAAGTCCTCGTGATGAAGTCTATGCGTTAAAATCCACGCACCATTCAAGGAAGGACAATTCCCACCTTTACTTAGAACTTATGAACTCTTGCTTTATACATAATTCGAACAAACTCTGGTCTCGCATGCCATTTTAGTCCTGGTGAAGGACAAACAAGATTTCAGTAGGCAAGGACGGCTCTGCTAAAGGTGGCAACCTGTCAGCAGTAAGAGGTGCTCACGGACTGAAAGGGCTAAGGCCGTAAAACTGTAAAACCAGAGTGGGGAGGGCACGGGAATTTGGAACATTTTAAGGCAAAAGCAAGCAGTTCTGTACTCTTGGGTCCCCGTGTCAGTCCAGTGGTCCCCAACCTTTTTGGCACCAGTTTCATGGGAGATAATTTTTCCACAAATGGGAGGAGGGGTGAGATGGTTTATTATGCAGTCAAACTTCTCTGCTAATGATAATCTGCATTTGCAGCCGTTCACCAGGGCTGCATCACTGCCTCAGCTCCGCCTCAGGCTATGGGGTGAGGGTTGCCCCACAAGAACTGGAAGCTTAGCTCTAGGCGGGCAGGTCATAGCGAGCCCTCAGAAAGGGAGATGGGAAAGTAACCAACCAGAGATCTCCCCACTCCCTCTCTCCAGTCTCCTTCAGGGGCTCCCCAGGTGCTAAATCCAACCAGAAGGAGGACGTCAAGGGAGCCCATGGGCTGAGTGCATGGTTTCAGCCTCCAGGGGCAGAGAGCAGAGTGGAGGAGGCTGGCAGTAGACATGAACAGTAAACGGAAGGTGCCCTGTTGCCTTACCTTTTCCGACGAGCACCTGGCTCTATGACAGGTCACCTTGCGCATCCCACTGTGTGTCGGGTGCAGGTGCTGGAGGTAGTTAACTCCTCTCAGCTCCCCTTCTCCCAGCCCCGGCCCTGTTTGATTCTCTTATGTTCCCTCCAGCAGGGAAGAACTCACCTAAAGCGTTTCTCCAGCTCCAGCCTGCTGTGTCCACAATTGAACACACACATGCGTGTGCACCTCTTCAAAAGAAGAGACATTCATTTCACACCATGAGCTGCTTCCGAATGGAGCCCCGCCCACCCTGAGAGACTTCTAGCCGCCGCCACCGGTGCCGACCGGTGCCGAAAAGAACAGAGGCGGCTTCTGCACACCTGCGCTGGCTGATTCGCACCAAACCGCGCTAATTAGCACCTTCCGCGCTGTGATTAGGCTTCCAGGGGAAGCTTGCCAAATGCCATTAATTATGGATGTGATCTTAAATTATTCACTTGGAGTGTTTTTTTTTCCTTGATATGCCCCTTCCATTTCCCACTCACTTTTTGTCACATCCAAGAATAGATCCAATTAAGCTTCAAAAAGCGGAAGTTTGTTATGTTAAAGAAAAGGTAAACTGAAAATTAATCACTTTTTTTTCCCCCAGTGGTGGTGTAGGTGGTGATCAGGAAGCAGCCAAAAGAGGGAGAGAAATATGGTTTTCTTCCTTAACTTCCCTTTCTGCGGATCTCGGTGCGCCATGGCTCGTCATTGCCGCCTTGCTCAGTCCCCATGGGCGCCTGGATGGTGCTTTCTTAGGCCGGCTCCCTGGAAGCAGATCCTGAGCTGATGATTCGCAAGTGACGTGAAGGCGTCATTCATGTGCGGAGGATGTATTTAGGAAGCTGGAAGGGGATGGGGGACCGGGACAGCAAAGGGGAGGAAGCCAGGTAAGCTGTGAGTTCAGGTAATACTCCAGCCTCAGCCGGATGATGCAGGGATTTCTGGGCGTAAATTACACCGCCGCGTCTGCAAGGCAAAGGAGCTGGGCTCTCAGACCCCTGCACTGGACGGCACTGACTGTGGGCAGCTGGCGGCTGGAAGGGGACAGACTGCCAGGCATCTTCCTGCTAACTGCAAGTGTGGATTGGGCGGCGCCAGGAACCCAAAGGCGGGTCTCCACTGTGAATTTCAGGTGCGGCCATTAGAAGCAGAATAGACAGAAGCCGGAGGCTGAGCACATGAAACTGTTAGACCCGAAAGCCTCCAGGTCAAGGACCCACAGTCTCCACCGAAGGGGGCTCAGCAGATCCCAGGTGGCAGAGTGGCAAATGGAGGGAAATTCCGTTTCCAGTTCCCAAGGTCAGCAGCCCTGGCCTGTGGTCTGTTGCTCAGAGGCTCTAAACACCCCAGGGGACCCAGCACTGTGCCGTGTGCTATGGAGGGGACATAGGTATATCCCACAGGACTTTCACTCTAGTGCCAGAAACTGGCCTGGCACATCGGTGGGAAAAAACGTCTTGAGGGTTTCCAGGTTAAATACAGAGATGCGTTGCGAGCAGCGTTCCTCAACGTGGAGAGAGAGTTTTGGGGAGTGTTAGAGCTTGAGGTGGGCTCAGGAGGATGGGAAACAAGAATGAGGGTTTCTTGCATCCATGACGTGCGTTACACTTTACAGAAAATGCTCTCCCTTCTGTTTTTTCATTCGAGCCTTGACACATGACCCTGAGGTGATACAATGTCCCCTTTTACCAAAGAAAAGTTGAGACCCAGGAAGGTTGTGGGACTGACTTGCCCACGTTGCTCAGGTACTATGTGGTGAGGCCAGGCGGCGTGCTCACGTCTTTTGATTCTAAGGCCTGGTCCTTTCCGCCACGCCGCTGTCGCCCATGCATGGGGACTGGCAGGGCAGGCAAGAGAAGGAAGGGCCCTCTGGGCGGAGGAGACACGAGCAAAGTCCTGGGGGCTGAAATGGGCGAGTGAGGACTGTGAGGAGCGGGATGATTTGATTCATATTCACATTGTGCAGAGTTGGAGGGAGCTGTGCCCGCCCCTGTGACACGCCCCTACCATGTCACAGTGCGGTGAAATCATCTCCCTCTGGAGGAACCCGGGCCTCAAGCAAACTCCCAGTGGGAGTGCTGCCCGTCCGGCCTTTGGAGACGAGAACTGGGCAAGGCCCAGAGGGCCCATGGCCACATGCGGGAGGCGGCGAGCCAGGGCATGCACAGGGCGGGGGCCCTGTGGTCAGAGGCCAGGCTGGCGAAGCTGCTGCATGTGTCCCAGAGAGGCCAGAGCCCAAGGGCAGGAATGTGGAGCTGAGATGCCCAAGGACGGTGCTGCTCCAGGACAGGGGCTGCCATCTCCTGTCCCCTCTCAGCTTCACTGAGGCATTTGGTACAGATGAGCTGTCAGTCCAGCTCAATACACATTCATTAAGCATCTACTGCATACAGACACTGGCCTAGGCATGAGGATCAGAGAGGAGAGAATGAGTAGGGGTCCTGCCTTCAGGGCGATGTATCCAGTTTCCCAAGACCAGACACAAACTTTGTGACTGCGGTGTTTTCAAATCAGTCTACACAACAGTTAACACTGTCCCCTGCACAAGGTGGAGCCTGATTCCCTTGCATGCAGGCTGGACTCAGCGAGTTTTTTTCTAGTCAAGAGAATGTGGTGGGCATGATAGTGTGCGACTTCCAGAGCTGGATCACAGAGCCATCGCTGCTTCAGTCTGCCCCCTCTTGAATTGCTCACTCTGGGGGAAGCCAGCCACATGTGGTGAGGACATTCATGAACAGTAGCATTCCCCAACAGCCAACATCAACTTGCCAGCCACGTGAGGGCCAGCTGGGAAGGGGACCCTCAAGCCCAACAAGACCTGCCAGATGACCACGGCCCTGACTGACATCTTGACTGCAAGCTCCTGAGAGACTCCCAAGCTGGAACCACCCAGCTATGTCCCACCCAAAAGCCCGGCCCTGTTGTTGTTTTAAGCCACTGAGACTGAGTACTTTGTTACACGGCAATAAATAACTAATGCAATGGCAGCACAGGGCACCGAGACTCAGTGAAAATGGGCCTTCTTGGTGCTACCTGAGACACATGTTAGCACAGTGTCAAAATAAAAACAGTAGAAAACCTGACTCTAAAAGCTTTTAGAAATAATGGGCAGCGTTGCTAAAGGTTCTGCGGAGGGGGAAGAATGAAGCAGGATTAGATTTCACAGCACAGAGTGAAATTCAAGAATCTTCTTTACCCTCCTCTTCCTTCTAGAAAGTGCTCTCCAGATGTATCTGCCTTCCCCAGAAGCCCAGCCCCACCGGTTCTCTGTGGCCTGTCTCCCTGAGGCTTCTACGGGCTGCACCTGTCCTAGGGTTCTTCCCCCACCTGTCACCCGAGACCAGCGCAACAGGTAAATCGCTGAGCAGGGCAAACCCCCTTGGAAGCCGGGGATGGCTGCGAACCCTTCATAAGCTTCTTCTGTTCTTGTCACAGTGGTAAGAGCAGTGGTGGATGAATGGGCAAGGTCAGAGCGTGTCCCAAGGAAAGTGTGCCTTCCTGCTGGGGATCGCAGGAGTTTCGCGGTGGGAGAGCGCGAGAGCTGAGTTGTGAAACACTCCAGGAGGAAGAGAGGATGTTCCATAGCTGTGCAAAGGCCCTGCCACATAAGGGACGTCTCTTGTACTTGAAGAGGGAACTCCAGGGCCCAGAGGGCTCTGCTCAACCTGCCTGCCAGACTTGGGGATTCTCAGGGCAACTTGAGCTCACCCTGACCTTGGATTTTTCTTCTCTTTGTGGGGTTCAGCGTGCTTGCCAATCTATGGTGAGGCCTCTGCCAGCGAGCTCACCTCTCTGGGCTTCAGCTCACTCCCTTTCAATACACGGGGCTGTAGAGGGTCATGACTCTCAAAGTAGCTTAGAACCCCCTGGAGAACTAGTTGGATGCTGACTCCTGGGTCAACCCACCAGACGCTCTGAGTCCTAAGAGCCAAGGCAAGGCCTGGGAATCTGAGTTTTAATAAGGGACCGGGTGCTTCTGCTGCAGGTGGCCCTCACATTTTCGTGGCTCCTAAACCATTTTGGTGCCAAGAACCACCTGGGAAGTTGTGAAACACACAGCTCCTGGCCCCTCCCATGTAGATTCTGGTTCCCAGTGTGGTGGTTCCCAACGTGCGGTCCCAGGAGCAGCAGCGGCACCTGGGGTTTGTGGGGACGTGTTGTACACGCAAACTCTCAGGCCCATGCTAGACCTACTGAATCCGAAGCCTGGGGGCAGGGCCAGCGGTCTGTCTTAAGGAGCCCTCTTGGAAATTCTGATGCATGCTGAAGTAGGAGAACCTTTGGCCCAGAGGTTGTGTTTTTTAACAATGATCGTGGGTGATTCTCAGCATTGGGAAAGGCTGGGAAACCTTGCAAGCATCAAGGGTCCTCCCAGCTGCTGGTGTCTAAGGTTCTAGGAAGGCCCGGATCATCCTCAACTCGCCTCTGGGCCTCTCCGGGATAAGGCGTGTGGGGAGCAGCCAGGATCTCCTCTTTATAAGCAAGTAATGTTCAGAGGATCGGGGGGCCAGGTAATTAGAACCCTTTGTCCCACCTCACAGCGTGCACACATTGCACTCCTCCACACCTGGCCTCCAGCACTCCCCTGGGAAGGAGAGAACACCATGGAAAAACTTCCCAAACCTGAGATTTACTGAGAAGGAGGCCGGGTCAGCAGGGTCTCCTTCGTTTTATTAATTCTTCCCTCCAGCTGACACCTCATTTTCTCGAAGGCGACCTGCAGAGCTCGGCTCCCTGTCCCAGCAGCTCAGCACCCCCCACCGCCTTCCCTCCCTGCCAGGCAAGAGCACCCGTCTAACATAACAAGGAGATCAGAGCAGGCCGCGGGACCTACCCGCCACTGGGAAAATGAACTGCTCCCTCTGCTCCCCTGCAACACATTGTTCAATCCTGGGGGAGACCCCTTATCTCAAAGCTGCCACGGGAAGGGAGGCTCCTGGCCTCCCACTCTTGTGCTCCCCAGGGCCGAGGCTCCAGCAGACCCTCTCCCCTGCCCCTTTGTCATCAGCTGTCCGAAATTCCACCATCAATGTGGCGTTTCTTCCGTCCTCTCACCTGCACACGCGTACGTCATTTATCTATTCATACGGCACTTATTACTGAGCACATTTGTGCTCCAGGTAGTATGCTAGGAATTGAGGATGCTTGCCATTGTGTGTGACCTGAAAGAAACATATTAAACCTTGGCGGGCAAAGCTTGACCCTAGTGGCTGTATCAGAGCTTCCAGCAGCTGACGAGGAGACCTCATGGGTAGAATGGGTGGGCCTTTGAGGGAGGAGGGAGAGCATTGGAGAAAACTCGTCTGATTTCAGCTCAGAAACCTGCCTGTTGAGCAGTCAATGTGTTCTAGGAATTTCCCTAGTGACTCAGTTCTGGCAGGTCCTGACTAACCCTGGTCTCGGAAGTTGGTGCTGAGGAATGTCTCAGGGCTAAGTAGAGGCCTTCAGGCTGTGCTGGCTGGGCTCCCAGCTCCACCCAGCCCTGGGCCCATCTTTCTGCTGGAGCCACCCCTCCTACATTGTCGTCTCTGTGCCTCTACTTCCCCGGTGGCCTGCAGCCAAGTCCTCGTTCCCACAGTTCAGGTCGGGAGCCGGTCTGAGCTCCTTCAAGTGCCTGGCCCTGTACTTGCAGCCCAGGAGGGATAATGATAATAACAATGAACTTCCGTTGCTTTTTAACATTCTCCCAACAACCCCATCAGGTAGACATGGCTATCACCCTCGTCATATAGAACGGGGTCTGAACAACAGAAAAATTTAGTGACGTGTCCGAAATTGCACAGCTGGTAAGGGGTGGTCTCACGCTGAGCCCAGGCCACTGGCTTTGGAGCCTGCGCTGTGAACCACAAAGCAAATCTTTGAGAGGAGAGATGAGGGCCCTGTCCTCGGAGAGCTCGTGCTGGGACAGGGAGATGAGGAATGCCCGGGCCTTGAAGGGTAGACGACATTGTTCCAAGAAGAGATGAGGTCAGAGGAGGGAGTGCCAGGGGGAGGGAACAGCAAGCGCAAAGGTCCAAGGGTGGGAGGGAAGAGGGTGCGTTCAGGGAGGGTGAGTGGCCCAATTTGGCTGTCATTGCTCACATCATCACCAACCCTGGAGAAGTTAGCCTTTCGATGCTTCAAAATGACAGCTTTCCAAATAATCCATCTTCAGTCTGTGTCTGATAGTTCTTTGCTCAGTGGTTCACATTTTATTCAGGGTGGTAATAAAATGAATTATTTCTCTGAGCCCAGAGACTGATGAAATGAGTGTGTGTGTACGTGTGTGCATGCGTTCAGAGGGGAGGCAGGAAGGTGGTCGGGAGGAGACCTGGCTGGATGAATCCGCCCTAGGATTAAGCATTTCCCCCAGGTCTGTTTCGAGCAAGACCAGGTGACAGAGAATGGTGGGAGGTGGGGAAGGGGGAGGAATGGCTGTGCATGGATGTCCCATCCTTCTGTCTAGCACAGCTCAGAATTTGCTGTCCTGGTCACTCTCATGGGGTTAATGAGACAGTGAACATCTCTGGGTTGCCTGTTACATTATCCAACATATTTTGTAAGAGCATCAATGCCATAAGTCCCTCTCAGAATGACAACTTCCTCTTTCTAAACCCTGAGCAGAGACTACCCTTTCTGCAGGAGAAATTTCATCTCTCCAGATAAGCTTGTTTGCCTCCTTTTATCTGCTACCACAAACTGTACAACCTACCCACCGGCATCATAGGAATCGTATCCTGTAAGTTTAACGTAGCTCTGTTTAATGTGTTACAGAAAACAGAATGGCCTCAGTGGAAATTTCCACAGGGGTTGGAAATGATCATTCTTTCTAGACATTCGTCTTAGACAAGGTGATTAAAAACCCTTTTGTTTTCCTAGAACCTGAAGAGTGCTACCAGAAGCAGCCCAGGAACTCTAGTTTCTCCAGAAGGTTTGGAAGATCTGGAGGGTACTGACTCCTCTTGCAAGAAATGCAAGATCTTCAGGACTGAAGATCCATGTCTGAGAGATGCATGAGCTCAGTCAATGGCTGTTTGAGAAACAGGGGAATGATGGGAATAGGTACCATCATATGCAAGGTGTACCAGTAGTGAAAATTTGGGTGCACGAGCCTGGAGCCTGAGGGTGGAGGGGCTCCCTGTCTGAAGTTGGAGGTAACTCTTCTGCACATACAGTTATTGGGGGTTCTGGTTCTGGCTCTAAGAGAGCAACCAGCCTCCGCTAGATCAGAACTCTTAAGTACAACACATTTTCCTTTTTGCCTGGGCTGCCAGGACATTCCAAGGTAAAAATCAGTGTTCAGGTAGTGACTAGACAAGTTCCTGACATGTCTATTTTCTGGTAGCTATTTTCTTGGTCCTTGTTAAGACTGTGCTTTAAAAAGAATGAAGGCAACATATGATACTAAAAAAGAAGTGTTTTTCGAAATCAACTCCTACTCTTGAATAGTGACTGCTCATGAAGGCCTGGAGAAGAGAGGGCGCTTGCTGAGGAACCACACTGTTAGTAAGGGGTGCCTTTGCCCCGGACCTGGTGTGTGGCTCCTCTCACCAGCATACCTGTCTTCACATGGAACCTCTGATAAGCTGAATGCCAGACACTTTGAGCCCCTCCACGTTGTTCAGGCTCTACCCTACCCAACTCCATCCATCTGTCTCTATCTCCTCCTATCCACCCCACTCCACTCTCTTAGCAAACACTGAACATGTTTCTTCTGTGCTAGGAATGGGGCTATAACGATGACCAGGAGTTGATACCTGCCTTCCAGCAGCCTTTGCATCTAGGAGGGGAGAAGATTTACCGATAAGTAAGTTCAAGAGGTGTCAGAACAGCTGGAAGAGGAGTCAGCAGGAGGTTCAGAGGAGGAGAAGAGAACACGGGCTTTGGGGCCAGGCTATCTGAGTTGGGAATCCTCGCTCTACCACCTAATGGGTGTGGGATCTTGAGCAAACTACTTAACTTCTCTGTGTCTCCGTTTTCCCACCTATAAAATGGTGCCCCATCGTGTCTACCTCAGAAGGTGGTGGTTCTACTTACCCCTTGTTGCCTAACTCCAGCCATTTCATTGTATCTCGCAGTGTCATGGGTCAGTCACTTGGGCTGGGCTATTATTTGGTGCTTCTGCTTCACGTGGTGTCAGGTCACTCGATGGTGGTCAGCTGGCCTGGAGGGTTCCAGATGGCTTCACTTACTTGTCTGACACCTCAGCTGGGCTGGCTGAAAGGCTGGTTCAGCTGGGACTGTCGACTAGAGAGCTCACACGCAACGTCTCTCTCCTGCCTGGCAGTCTTGGCTAGTCAGGCTCCTTACAAGGTATCCCAGCTCCCAAAGGGAGATGGACGTGGAAGTCACCAGTCTTTTAAAGCCTGGTCCAGAAACTGGCACAGCATCACTGTCACGACGGTCTACTGGTCAAAGCAGACCAGGGCTGCCTGGATTCAAGACGAGAGGACTTAGACCCCACCTCTCCATGGAAGAAGCAGAAAGAATTTGTGGCCATTGCTTAAACCACCACAGTTACAGGAAGATTAAATGAATTAGTACATGAAAAGCAGTTGGAATAGTGACTGAGGTGTGGAGGTTCTCAGGTAGATGGTGGTGGTTGCACATACGTCTTGGGGGCGATTCTGTGAGAGTCTTGCCTTTGTTAATTCGAAGTAAATAATCAGACCAACCAATAAACATGTAAAACATGTAACTGACTAGTAATTAACTGGTCTCACATACTTTCCAGGGGCATCCTGGGACAACCTGGTAGGAAACATAGAGGGCAGGATGTCACTTGGAGGTCTCTCCCCCAGCTCGGGACAGGCAGGGTACATTCTAGAGTGGCTAATTGTGTGGCACCCTGGCCTCACAGATCCACACATGCAGAGATGAGCACAGATGGATTTGGGCTGCCTGCCTGGGCTCCCCCTCCTGGAGCCCACTGCCTAATTGGAAAGGGCCATTTCAACATCTTAGCAGAAAATGGAGTTTTTCTTTCCTTGATGTCGTGATTTGACTGGGAGTTAGCAAAGCATCAGTAGAATTCTAAACGTCTACTTAAAAAAAATCAAGCCTTCATCTCAGCCTGGCGCGGGGCTCCTGCTCTCTTTTTGTGGGAGGAAGATAAAATGCTTTCATGCGTGTCCTCCCGCCTGCGAACGCGGGCTGGTTAAACATCTCTGGTAATGGCTTAGCTGTGCCAAGGATTTTATCTCTTCCCAGTAATAGTTCCTGCCTTAAAAGGCCTTCCACAGGGAAGAGCCATAGTGCTGCGCATGCAGAACACAGACTGAGAAAGTCTTTGGGGAGGAAGGAGTATCTGAGAGGGGCAGGCACAGCCACGGTGTGTGCCTATATGCCTGGTGCACACAGGGCCCTTGACATAAATCACCTTATTTAGTCCTCACTAGATTGGGGGGCATGATGAGGGAGAATGATGATTGTTTTGTATCCATTTTTATAGCTGAAAAATCTAGAACCCAGAGAGGTTGAGTAAATTGCACAAGGTCATGTCCACGGTGTGGGGCAGAGCTGCAATTTCTGCTCGAGTGCGTCTGGTATCTGTGGTTTTTGCCATGCCAGGAAGTGTAGGGGTCTTCCCCACCTCCCTGTCATTGCTCTTGACCCCATTACTAACTCTGGTATAGATTAGGGCCCTGGGCTTCAGAGGGTCCCCACTCTGGGGGGTGCCATGTGATTGGTGACACAGCGCGGTTGTGTGGCTTACTTAGGGAGAACACAAAGCGTGGCACGTACTGAATACGAGCACAAAGCCAGGACGGAGACCACAGAGAATGTTGCAGGGGAAAGAAAGGGAGTATTTAGGCAGAGGCTTAGACGGAGGGAGTGGTGCTGCCCGGGGAGCTAAGAGCTGCGGTTCACATTCCTGCCATGTCATTAAGTCACTGCTGCATGGCCTTGGAAAAATCTTGTCTCAACCTGGAGCCTCAATTTCTTCATTTTTGAGAGAATATATTCTAGACTTTCTGAGGTCTCTTTTTGCAGTTAGTCTCTGGGAATCTATCAGGGATGCTACACACAGCAGCACAAGTTGTACACTGTACAACTCCAGGTAGGTGCCACTTATGGACTGTAGTGTAAGTTGTATTTGCAGTGACCGACCCTAGATTCTATATAGAGGAATATGGATAGAAAGGATGGGAAAAAAGAACCTACGGCAAGAGAGGAAGCCTTACAAACAGAAGGGAAAATGTCCTGTGACCATAATTTTCTCCAATCAAGAGATGGACAAGCCTGTATACTGCACAAAGGAGTGGTCAGGTAGGTGTGTCTGGACCCACGAAGGGAGATCTATGGGGTTTGTCACTAAACATACTCACCACCCACATCTGATCATGTCCAGCTGGACTAGCTTTGATTTAGAGAGAAAGCGTTGGTCCTCTAGGGGAAGACCCCTGTGAGGAGTCTGAGAAGTGGGCCACCAGTTTTCAGAGGCAGCTCCCAATGGGAAATCTTCCATGACAGAGCCACGTGCGCTTCCTTAGGGGTTATCATCTTGTACCTGCTGACAAGCTGCCACCTCAGGAGAAGCAACTGTGTTTGTTCCTCTCAGAATGGGGCACCCCGAGGACAGGGCTGTGTCTCCCCTCAGAACGGGGCTCCCCGAGGACAGGGCCATGTCTCCCCTCACACTGGGGCTCCCTGAGGACAGGGACCATGCTACAATTCGAATGCATCCCCCACAAAGCGTGCGTTAGAAACAATTCTCAATGCAACAGCGTTAAGAGGCAGGGAGAGGTGATTAGGTGATGGGCACTGTGCCGTCACAAATGCATTAATGTTGTTGTCAGGGCAGTAGGTTTGTCACAGAAGCGAGTCTGGCACTCTCTCACTCCTTCTCTTTTCCTTTCTGCCCTGAGATGATTCAGCAGGAAGGCTCTCACCACATATGGCCCCTTGTTCTTGGCCTTCTCTGCCTCCAGGGGCTGCGCCAAATACATTTCTCCATCTCGGGCATTCTAATATGGGAGCAGAAAATGGACTAAAACAAAATATTGGTACTGACGAATGAGGCTCTTGCTGTAACAAATACCTGGAAATGTGAAAGCAGCTTTTCAACTGGGTAATGGGTAGAGGCTGGAAGAACTTGAAGGAGAAGACCAGGGAAAGCCTACAGTGCCATAGCGGAACATGAAGGGCAATTTTGGTGACGACTTAGAAGACAAGGACTGTAGGCAAGGTCTCAATCTTCTTAGAGATTACCGAAGTGGTTATGATCAGAGTGTTGGTAGAAATATGGACAGTAAAGGCCATTCTGATGAAGTCTAGGAGGAAATGAGGAATATCCTGCTGGAAACTAAAGGAAAGATTATCCTCGTTTCAAGGTGGCAAAGAAACTGGCTGAATTGTGCTCATGCTCAAGGGCTTTATGGGAGGCACAATTTAAGAGCAATGAACTAGGATAACTGGCAAAAGACATTTCTAAGCAAAATGTTGAAGGAGCTGTATGGCTACTTTTAACCACGTATAGTAAGATGCAAGAGGAGCAAAATGATGTAAAGACAGAATTTATAATTAAAGGGGAAGCAGAACAGAAAGATTTACACAATCTGAAGCTTAAAGAGGGACAAGTTGTCTTTAGGAGAACAAACCAAGGATGTGGACATGTGATTACTTGCTAAAGAGATTAACCATGGGCAGGAGGGGAGCTAGGTACTGTTCATAAGACAAAGGAAGAAAGACCCTAAAGGCATATAACAGGTCTTTGAGTCTTTCCCTCCCATGACAGGCCCAGAGCAGGACCTTAAGGACAAAGTTTCCAGAGAGGCACCCAAGGGACCCCAGCATTTGCATCCTGAACTGCTTTGGGACTGCTCCCCAAATTTTGGTGTAGTGCCCCTCACCCATTCCAGCTGTGACTTAAGTGGCCCAGGTGTGTATCCACCCACCACTCTGTAACCTTGGCAATGTCTGCATGGTGTAGACTCCGGAGGCAGACAGAATGCAAGAGCTATGGGGCATGGTGGCCTCCATCTAGTTTTTAAAGAATGCCATGGATGGCCTGGGGCCCAGGCAGAGACTCGTCTTGGGAGCAGAGCCACCACAGAGAGCCCCCACTAGGGTAATGCCTATTGGAGTCATGGGAGTGGGGTGGCTCCCAAGACCTCAGAGACCTCTTTCTTCTTACTTGTGTCTCCCTTTTGGGATGGAGATCTCAGTCCTATGCCTGTCTTGCCATTGTATTTTGGAAATAGATAACTTGCTTAGTTTCACAGACTGACAGCTGAAGAAAAACTTGCCTCAGGATGAATCCTGCCTTGATCTCACTCATATCTAATTTAGACGAGACTTTGGACTTTGGACTTTTGAGTCGCTGCTGGAACAAGTTAAGTTATTGGGATGGAAGAATATGTAAGCAGCTCTGCGAGCAAATTTCAATGACCCCCTATGTGTTTTTTATGTCCTCTTCCTCTCATATTTTAGATTCTCAGGCTAGTAGGGTTTGATGACTCGAATCCTGTAAGTTTTAACAAGACTTGACCTTTTGAGTTGTTTCCCAGAAATGACAGAATTTCTACAAGGCAAAGGAGCTGAGATGCTGAAGGCCCTGGGCAGAGTCCTGACACCAAGATTGCCCACCCCAGCCCCTTGTTTAAAAGCCCAAGTTCTCCATTAACTGTGGGAATCAGATGGCTGATTCCCCTTTCTCCTGACACATGCCCTTAGTATTTAAAATTCGTTTCCTCCTTGGTAATTCTCCTTGTCTCAACAATTGGCTCTTTGTGCAGCGAGCAGCCAGACCTAGGCTGAAACGTCCTTGTGGGTTTGAAAACAAATGTATTTTGCTTGTAAGAAAGACATGAATTTTTCTATGGTTTAAATTTTTCCCCCAAAAAAACTTGTATTGGAAACTTAATCCCCAATGCAACAATGTTGAGAGGTAGACCTTTAAGAGGTGGTTAGGTCATGTGGACTCTGCTCTCACGAATGGACTAATCTTGTTAAAATGAGAGTGGATTTGTTTTAAAAGCACATTGCACCTTCTCTTGCTAACCTCCCTCTCTCTTTGCCGTCCCACCACATGATGCTGCGGCAAGAAGGTCCTCACTGGATGTGGCCCCTCACTCTTGGACTTCCCAGCCTCCAGAATCACATTATTATAAATTACCCAGGGGCAGGTATTCTATTGCAGCAGCAGAATACAGACTAAGAAAGTTTATGTCTCCCTCCACAGACTGAAGGCTCCCTGTTGTTGGATGCTATGTCTCCATCCTTCGTTGATTTATTTGCTATTTGCTGAGGACTTGTTAAATACCAGACACTGTTCTGGCTCAGAATATTATGTTGGAAAGACAGACAAGATGCCTGATCTCATAAAGTTTACCATCTACTTCTGGGACGTGATGATAAACAGCAGACAACTTTAAGCTACAATAAGTGTTAGGAAGCACACGGAAGCAGCGTAATTGCACGGCAGGGTGGGGGGCCTGTGGCTGTTTCAGCTGCGGTAGTTTGGGAGCCCTCTCTGGGCAGAGACTTCTGAGCTGAGATCCTGATGATGACAAGAGGACAGCCCTGGGAACGAAGGTCTCGGGGAAAACATTCCGGACAGAGCTGACGGCAGGTGTGAAGGCCCTGCGGTGGGGGAGGGGCACAGAAATTGGCAGCGTGTCTGCGCCTAGTGAGTGAGGGGGCAGCACAAAGGTGAGGCCAGAGACGCTGGGGTGGGCACGACGGAGATCACGCAGAGCCTCGGGGGCCACCAGGAGGAGTGGGAGCTTGCAGGGACAGGGCCGTGATGCCCATCCCAGGGGGTCTCCCTGAACTTTCTGTGGTTTCTCTGTCATAGTCTGACAGGTATCCGAACATCTGCATGTGAGGACATTGTCCCCTGTCTCACCTTCCTCTGCCCAGGACACAGAGCTCTGCTGGCCCCAAGCAAAATGGAAGAAGCTTCCTGCCTGTGCCCTTCCTGCAGCCGCCCCTGGGTGCAGCCTGCTCCCCACCTTCCCCTGCTCTGTGATGGCAGGCTTGGTCCCTGGAGCTCAGCCACTCATTTCCTGCTCCTCGGCACAATCTTAACGAAGCTGGCAGGGAGACGACCTCCTCGATCCCAAGTCTGGATTTACGGAGTGCAGAAGCATGCAGCCTGGCATTCTCCGAAGATGCGGCCCAGACCTCCAGCCTGCTTTCGCTGGAAGCCCAAGGCCATTGCCCGTTCCCTGCCCCACAGCATGGACAATCTATGACAGATGTCGACCAGTACCTGTCCTTGTCATGTCCCCTACAAATGGTAAGTGGCCACGCTGAGAAGTCACAGTGACCCATTGTTACAGTGACCCATTGTTAAAGCCCAGCAGGTTATTTAACCTCTCAGGTTCTCAGTTTCCCCATCTGTAAAACAGAGATAATAATATGTATTTTTTAGTGTTGGAATTAGATAATAAACCCTGAGCCCATGTGTCAAAAGGGGTAACAATTATTATGCCTGCTTTGATCTGATAAGTGATATCTCATTTAATCATCATAGCTCAACAAAGAAGATGCATTATAATCCCCATTTCTCAGATGAAGACCCTGAGCTAGGACAGGCCACACGGCTCTCCAGGAAGGCTACCTACCAGGGGTGGTTCTCAGCCAGGGGTGGTACTGTCTCCCTAGGGGACATGTTAAAATATGGGTGTGTGCTTTTTGGTTGTCACGGTGACTGGG
Source organism: Avahi laniger (assembly GCA_963575035.1). Classification (NCBI taxonomy): domain Eukaryota; kingdom Metazoa; phylum Chordata; class Mammalia; order Primates; family Indriidae; genus Avahi; species Avahi laniger. The sequence goes on along the minus strand of CAUYSK010016570.1, from coordinate 24,717 downwards.
ACCACTGGGGTAGGAAGACGTGGCAGGAGGGACTCCCAGTAAATGTGCCCCCGTGGCAGGTATGGTTCCTGCAGCACGTGGAATAGTCCTACACCGATCAGCCCCAAGTGCCAATAGTGCCGCATCTGAGAAACACTGATTGCAGAACAATCCCACCTTAACCGATAAGGGTCTGAGTCTCAGAAAAAGTGACTAGCCCAGGCTCACTTGGTACATCAGCGTGGAGCTAGGACAACAGCCAGGTCCCTTCCTTGACCACCAGCACCTTCGCTGTGGGAAGCCCAAACCAGGATTCGGACCACCTGCAGGGACAGGCCAGCTGGCAGCACTGAGTTCGTGCTTCTGCTTAAAAATCTGCTGGGAATGGCCCTATGATCCCCCCTTCCCAGCCTAAATCACTCCAGCACCCCCCAACCCTCAGCTGGGAAGATGAGCTTGGTTGTCTTTGATTGGGTTCTCAGATTTCCATCACCCCAAGCCAGCTCCCACAAAGGGAAGGTGTCGATAATTACATCGCTGCTCTCCGCACCCTGTAATTAATAATTGTGATTAATCTGGCACACTTAGTCGAATATCGCAGGGCCTAATTGGCTGCTGCGCCTTTACCCTTTTGATTGAGACAGCCGTGTTCCTGGCTCCACTCAGTTCTGCAGCAGGCTGCAGTTAACTCAGCGGGACCTGTCAAAAGCTTCTGCTTGGCAATTTGCCTGGCATTTTGGGAGGCAAAGCTGAGCAAAGGGGTGGGGGAGCTGGGCCTTTTGAGCTGGGGCAGAGGGGTAGAGATTAGGCATCCCCTGAGTCTTGGCAAGGTGTTGGAATAGATGTGTTTGACCCATGACTCATCTGATCAGAGCACTTCAGGGTTTATTCTGGTTCCTGAAGCAGGACAGCCCTGCTCTCTGCTTTCACCTTGGGTGTAAGAGGGATGGGGGGACATAGACCAGCTCCCTACTCTCCTGGCCCCAAGGGGCTGCTTTGTTTCCCACCTGGTAGAAAAACTACCCTTGTAACCTTGGCCTCTGTCTATTCATCCCTCTCAGCCAAAGGTGCGTCCTGGAACATCCAGTCCCCAGGAGGTCTGGGTTGGAGAATAACAGATTGTAGGAGAAGGAAAAAAAAAATCTTTCCTCCACACATTCAGGTTGAATAACTGTAGCCCTGCAAATTAAACTGACAAAAGACAGTTTAGCAAGAGAAAAACAAACACGTTTCTTAATGCAGGCATCCTGCATGCACGTGGGAGAAGCTCAGGGACGCACACCGCAAAGGGGTGAATAGAATCTGGACTCACATTGCATTTTGACAAAGAACAATAATTCTATAGCGAAGCAACAAGACAAAGGGAAAGTAGTTCGAGCTTCTAGGGGAGGCAAACACGTGGGGAACCCAGCGGTAGACGTGAGCTGGTTAGCAAGGTTTGTCGGTGTAGACTCTTTCTTGGTGCCAAGTCCTCTCCGGTGATGAAGTTGTTATCCCCTTCCTGGTGTTGTTGAAACTACAAGGGATGTTGGCCTAGGTCCATTTGCGCATCGCACAAAGATCCAATTATTGAGACAATGGGGATTGCCAAGGAAGAAAGCAATTTTTTAATGTGACCGACATCTTGCTAGAAGAACAGGAGAAGCTCCCTCAAGTCTGTCTCTCTATTGGAGATCACCGGCTGTTACAGGGGACCACGTGCTGTGGGGCAGGTCATGTGTGAGTAACAGGGGCTGCACGGTGAGCAGATTGTGGGGGATGGTGAGTCTTGGCATGAGGAGTCTGCCCAGAGGTCTTCAGAATCTCAGCTCCTTTGTCTTGTAGAATATCCACCATGTCTGGGAAACAACTCGAATGGTCAAGTAGTTAGTTAAGGGGGAGGATTATCTGGGGATCACTGAAATTTGTTCAATGGGCGGACCAGTTACACTGGTATGAGAAGGGCATGTGGGGGGCACCTTTATCAGGGGAATTTATGTTCTATGTTTAGGTAGATGGGTGGCAGCTAGAGAGCTTGTCCTGTGTCTGCTTTTTCTCAGTTGCCTTCAGCTCAAAATAATCCTCATGCCACTGTGGCGTAGCTTGGGGTGGCATACTCTGAACCCCTTCGAGATGAATCCCTGGCCCTCAAGTTTCCTCCTGAGATTTCCTGGCCATCCCTATCCACACGCCTGAATTTCTACCCCTGCAGATTGATCGCTTTGGGACCTAGCAGTGGTGGTCCTGGTGGGTCCCTCTTTTTCTGAGTTCCCTAATTGTACTAGTCAGGATCCTGTTTATTATAAATGACAAAACACTTAGGTTAGTCTTGTGTAACATATCAACCTAGTGGCTTAATAATTCAAAAGTTTAAAGGCTAGTTGTGGTGGCTCACACCTGTAATCCAGCACTCTGAGAGGCTGAAGCAGGAGGATTATTTGAGGCCAGGAGTTCTAGAACAGCCTGGACAACATGGTGAGACCCCATCTCAACAAAAAGAAAAAAAAAAGTGAGAGGAGGTTGTTGCCACTGTCCCTTTACAGATGTGATTTTAAAAAAATCACTGGCTGGCTTCAGACATGGTTTGATCCAGGGATTCCCATTGTTAGCAGGGCTCTGGCTCAATTTCTCTTTGAGTTCCTTGCCTCTATTTCCAGATCAGTTTCCTCTCCTGGCCATCACTGTCCTTCCCTATCACAATACTTACTAGAATACCATCTGAACACACACAGCTTCTCTCTGTGATGTTCTTGCAGAAGAGGAAGTGTCTCTAGGGAAGCCCCCAGCAAACATCTCACAATTCATTGACTCAAATTGGATTATGGCTTCCCCTCACTTCCCCGCCCAGCCCCCAGTGAATCACTAAGGTTCAGGTGATGGGTTATGCTGACTCACTGGGTCCCCTCAGGGCCCACCCTAGGGTCCAGTTTAAGGTCATCACACCCAAATCACATGGGAGACAATGGAGAAGGAGCAGTGCCCCCCCAAAAAAACTGGGCGCTGTTGGTCAGAGGGCAGGGAAAAGCATGTCAGGAAACCACCACTCAGTGTCCACTCTCCCAGTGAAAATCCGCTCCCCCGGGCAATATCGTCGCATTTATTAAACAGCACGGGAGTCAGCAAACTACAGACCTGGGACCAAAACACATGTTTTTGTAAATAGTTTTACTGGAGCCCAGACAGGCTTGGGTTTTTTTGCATATTGTCTATGCTGCTTTCGTGCTACAACAACAGAGTTAAATGGTCATGACCAAAACTTCGTGGCCTGTTAGATGTAAAATATTTAATGTCTAGCCCTTTAGAGAAAGCGCTTGCTGGCCTTTCTCTAGACTGTTGGAGCTAGAGGGGGACTCAGGCATTATCTACACCCACAGCTTGCTCTACACAGGAAGAATGACCCAGAAACTTAGAGCCGGTCCCAGTCAGGGACATGGCTTGCTGCTGAGGCTATATGGGGGTTGGAGCTCTGGTCTGGTTCTTTCATGAGCCAACATCTGAGCTGTGAGAGTCACCCAGAGGAGCTGAGGACCTAGATTGGGGTAGGGAAGTGGTCGAGGATGTCTGGGAGACGGGAGTGGGACTCCGCAAAGTACCAGGGGCAGCTCTCACCTTCACCCCTTCCCCAGGGGGAGCTGGTTCTCGAGCAGGCTATGGGGGGTTGGAAGGGGTATCCAAATTGAGCCTCTGAGGCTGGAAGGTGGTCAGGGCATTCTTCACCTTCAGGATCTTATCCCCAGGAGAGAAGCCAGCCCTGACCCCCAGCACATCTGCAGCCAGACCCCAGCCCCTGCCGTCTGTCAGCTCCTCAGTGGCTGCCCAGGAAAGGGGACAGGCTTGGCCACTTTATGACTTTATTTCGCACACACCCAGCAGTGTGTGTAGATCAGTCCAAGGGCTGATTCATTTTACCTGGATGCAGAATTTCCTGAAACCGTGCTCCGAGGGCAAAGCAGGATTCCTGAGCAATGACATTGGCTGACACATACGAAGTGCTTACCTGTGCCAGGTGCTTCTCTGGCCCTTTCCCTGGATTTAGTCCTCACAGCTACCCTATGAGACAGGGACAGACATAAGCCCCAATTCACAGAGGATAAAAATGAAGGCTGGAGAGGTTAAGTCACTTGTCCCAGGTCATACAGACGGTGTCAGTTGGCACCTCTGGGACGTAAATGCTAAGATTTATTAGGGCTTATTGAAAGTATCCCTGTGAAAAACATAAAAGGGGGAGGAAGCAAGAATGGGCAGGAAAACTTGGAGACTAGAACGCAGACCTAACGCCTGCAGAGGGAGAGGGAGCTCCGAGTCCCAGTCAGCCCACTGGGAGCTCCGGAGCAAATGCTGCCCGCTGGGAGTCTGGTGCTGGGCGGAAATGGCCCGGCCCCAGTGGCCCCTCTGTGCTCTGTCACACTGGGGCTGACACAGAGGAACTGGCCCCTGCTCCAGAGCTCAGGTGGACCATGAAGGTGCTGTCGCCGGAGGTTGTCAGCTCACTACCGTCTTTGCAGCTGAACGGCAAATTCCCTCTCGAAGCGGGAGCCACCTCCAGGGCCTCCTTGCAGCTCGCTCGTGAACCAGCATCCAGACTCCAGCAGTCTGGGTCAGGTGCTGGTGTGTGTAGCCCTGGGTGGACAGCGTGGGGGCGTGTAAGGAGCACTGAGCCCGTGCTAGTGTTGGGTGTCCTGGGATCTGCCTCGGCCGCCAACTGCGTGTCTTTCGGCAAGTCACTCCATTCATTCATTCATTCATTCATTCATTCATTCATTCACTGAAACACTTACTGAGCATTTGCAGGATGTCAAGACCTGTAATAAAGTCTGGGAATAAACTACAGGCCTCATGGGGCCCTATGCATGGGATGGAGGAGCACAGGGGCCCACAGTGATGCTGAGCAATACACTAGGGGTGGGGATGGAGGGCCCTCAGGTCATGACAGAATACAGAGATGTGGGCGCCATCATGAGCCTCATCTTCTTCATCGGAAAAAGGAAATGGATGGATTCAAAGATCTCTGAGGCAGACCCCTTTCCACTCTATAAAATCAGCTTTGGGTCCAATTTGGAGAATCACGGGGTCTGCTCCAGCAAATCAAGAGTCTGAAGACTAGGGTGTAGTGTAGCCAGAGAGCCCATCGGGGCCTGGGAAAGCCCAGACACAGGCACTGCGGCCCCTCCTGCGTCCTGCCCGGACGGCCTGCCCTGTCTCCGAGCTGTCTCCGCAGTGAGCACCCAGTGAGTGATTGACGTCAGGGTCTGGACGTGATGCTGCTCAGTCCTCAGGGCAGGTCCTCCGCCTTTGCCTTCATCCAAACACGGCTGGGCTCGCGGTCCAGGCTGAGAGCCAGTCAGCCGGGCGGGAACCATTGGTTAAACGGTAGACCTTCATCAACTGATAGATGAGTCCTCGAGAAATCAGCAAACTCATTTAAAAAGCCAATCACCCAGAATATCCTGAGTCCTTCTCCTCACCCAGCCATGCCCAGACACATGACCTTGAAGAGGTCTGTTATCTTGCTGCAAATTATTGTCAGGAAAATCTATGGCCAATTAAACAAGCAAATGTTCCTTTTGCACTTTTAACTTTCGCTTTTTTGAATAAGCTCTGGCCCGGCCTGTGGGAGAAGATGCTGGACTCTTGCCGGCTCTCTTCATCAGACTGAACATTTCTGCCTACAGCACAGACTCCAGGGCTCGGTTATTAAATCAGGAAAACCCAGGAGCTCCCAAGATAAACTCCTGATGATACGATAATAACAATCACTCTGGAGAATTCCAATTGGTGCAAATCACCAGGGGAAGTGTCATAGGCAGCGAGCATCCCGGCTGAAACAACAAACAGGTAATTTGCCCGGTGGTCGCTCAGAAGCTAAAACACAATGCAAGGCGGCTCCAGGGGCCAATGCAAAAGCCTAGGGAGTAGAAGATCCTTTTCCTTGCCTTGGCCAGGAGAGTTCCCGAAACACCAGCATCCCTGGAGTGTAGATTCTTCTCTCCTTCTCCAGGCTTTTTTGACCAGTGTAAAGGAATATAGAAAGGGTAAGGGGGGCAGAATTTTTTCTCCTAGAATTGGCCAGCTCTCACCTACCCACCCCTGTTCCAACGTTTCCTATAGGACAAGCAAGCCACACGGCCTACCCCGCACCGTGCTCCCATCTCTCAAGCGTGTCTGCTGCTCTGTTCTTTCTGCCTCCGCCTGCCCTGTTCTCCCTCCTCACCTCCCTTTTCTGTCCTTTCTCCCTCCCCTCTCCTCCCTTTCCTGAAGCGGGTCCCCTGTGACTCTGGTCTTCAGTCCAGGTGTCCTGCCCCTGCTCTTCCTAACGCCAGCCGGTCCTGTGGGCGTCTCAGTCGCATTTCCCCTCCTACCCTCAAAGTCCTGTCCTGGCTCTGGAGATCCCAGTCTGCTCCCAGGGAATGGTCAGGCCCCCAGCAGGGAAACCCTCAGCATCCCACAGCTGCTGGCAGCCCACGTGGCCACTTGGTGGCATTAGGGAAATATGCTCCTTTCTCGGAGCAGGTGCAGAGGACTTCAGCCCGGGTCACCCCCTTGGCCAGGCACTTTCACGTACACTGGTCAGGAGGGCAGGACCTGTTTCCCTGGTGATGGGAATCCCCAGGGACCACTGTAGGCTAAACGGGCTCTTCCCACTGCTGCAGAGGCGAGGCCCAGGGTGACCACGGTCCAACATTAGGAGCCATCGACTTACCTGGGGAGCTTGTCTAATGCAGATTCCCAGCCCAGCCCCAGGGCGTCCAGCAGGTTGGGCCTAGAGCCCCAGAATCAAGCTCCCTGGGTGACTCTGCTGTAGATCACACTTTGAGAGTCCCTAGTTCCCCAGAACTGTTGCCTAGAACCTTTCTGGACTTCTATACCTGCAAAATAAATATATTAATTTCTAAGTTTTATTCATGTAATACTGAGAGCTAGGATATTAAGTAATAAAAGTAAAACATTTTAATAAAGATAAAAATAAGTATAAATGGAAACATGATATTTTCTTCCTGTCTCCCAAATGCTGCTTTTAATTTTCAGGCTATGGGCTCCTCCCTAGCCCCAGTCAGCAGTGCTGATTCTCAGGTGGGAACCCAGCCTCTGATGTAGGGTGAAACCTCAGGTCTTCCCTTCTTTTCACTGTGAGTGGCTCATGATTCCATTTCCTTTACAGGTCGAGGGGGTCATGCCTGGGCACCTCCTGACTTTTAGGGTACACTCTGACTGCAAATCCTACAGCCCCATGCCCTACGGTTCTGACTTTTGCTATAGGAGTGTTTGGACATTTCTCTCTGTAATGTTCTGCCTTAGCCAAGGTGCTGCGAATCAGGCCTGCACTGATTTAGTGGCGCAGAGTATTCCTGGCGATGTGCTCCCTCACCTGTAGCATGAGAGGCTTGGACTGACGGATTGCTAAGGCTCCGTCTGGCTCTGACGAGTGAGGCTTCTATAGACCCTGCCAGCACCATTCGTGAGTAAAAGAGTAAGACCAAGATAAGGGGTCAAGACTGCTAATGAGTTCAGTCTTTCTGTCAGTTCCTCTGTCCCAGAGAAAGGCCTGAGAGAGTCAGGGATCCCCAAAGAAAGGGCAGTATGACATTTGGCCTCAACTCTTCAAGTAAGGTCAACAGTCCTTGATCTGGGTTCTAGTCCAGATTCTACCTAGAACAAATTGTTCTTAAGCAATGACTTCTTCCCTTAACTTCAGTTGCTTTTTTGAAAAAGGCAGAAGTGGCCTGCATGACACTGTGGGCCTACCACGGGTGTTGTCTAAAAGGGTTCTTTCCAAAGTGAGGGTCATGAATAAATTTTAATTGCATGGTGGGGCAAGGTAGGGCCTGAAAGAATAGAAAGTTTCCTTGCAACTTTAGTTCCAGGTGTGTGTGTGTGTGTGTGTGTGTGTGTGTGTGAGTTAAGGTTCCAAGAGGAAACAGAGGCACACTTAAACTACGAAAAGTTGAGCAGGGTTGGTGGAGAGAACAGTTACCCAGGCGGGAAACAGGGGAACCGTGGGTGCAGGACCCAGGGGCCAGCAGCAGCAAAGCTGCTACTACCTCCAGGGCAGAAGGATCACGGGGAGGGAGTCTTGCAGAAAAGGCCACTTTGAGAGAAGCAGGGCCTTTGGTTGAGGGATAGCCGCTACCTCAAAGGAGCAGGAAGGGGAGAATACACCTCACCCTCCTCCTCCCTTTTTATTTCTGCTTGAGCTTGTCTTTCGTGGAGCTTCCCAGAAGCCAGAAGGCCTAAGGGCCCTGGGTGCAGCGCCTGACAGCGCCTGGGCAGAGGGCAGTGCGACCAAGGGACGGAGGGACGAGGGACGAGTTCTGGTACAGGCAGATGCAAATTTGTTTCTTACTGTGGATTGCAGTAAAAAATGCTTAAAAGCCATTGTCCACTAAGAGACCTTGGTGGCATCTGGAGATAGCATAGGCTTAGAGTCAGCCAGAACAAGGCTTGAATCCCGGCTCTGCCACTTGTAAGCTGAATGGCCTTGGGCCGACTACTTACCCCACCTGAGTCTTCGCTCCCACACCTGTGAGGACGGAGATAACATGCCGGCTGTGCGGGTTTATCCCGGCAATCAGAGGTGATAATCGAGACATGGCTGGCAAGTGGGGGTACTCAGTAGGGACAGCATCAATCCCGCATCCTGGTGTCATGACAGAAATTATTTGCTGAGAACAGGCAGCCCCTTCAGCACCTGGCTGGGGAGGAGCTTGGTGATGTTTCTTGAAACGCTACCACGATGGCGAACAGCCCTTCTTCCTGCTCCATCCTCTCCACCCAGTCTTTGGTTACTTTGTTTCTTCTGCAGGCAATTACCGATGGAATGATTTATAAATTATAAGATGTTTATTGCTCCTGGGGAAAGCACAGGCTAGTTGTCAATAGAATTTATTGACAAATTAAGCAATAAGAAGGATTAAAGCCCAAAGAAGGAGCCAGAGCGCGAGTAGCTTATCTAGGAGCCTGAGGTTGGTGCGTGTTTCCAGGTAATTACTACGGCTGCAGCAGCTCCTCTGAGCCAGGGGCCTGCTCCAGCTTGGGTTGGAGGCAGCCAGGCCCCGTCCTCTGTGCCTGCAGCCATGGCTCGGGCTGCACGCATGTCCTCAGAATCCCGGTCCTTAGTTTCGTAGCCTAAGGTTGAGTTTGTGGCAAAAAGCTACTTTATTTTTCTCTTTAACAAACACTGCAGCTCCCTTTCTCCTAATAAACCAAGCCAGACTGCCTGCTTCCATTAATGGAGCACATCTTACTGGAGCCTCAGTTTCCCCATCTGCAAAATGGAGATGGTAACTGCTGCCTCAGGGGCGACTGTGAAGTGTGGTCTCCATGTGTGCGAGGAGCCTGCGCTGGGTCAGTGAGTGGTGACTTCCTGTCTGACCGGCCCTGGGTGTGTCTTCCTCAGCTACAGCTCTGGCTGTCCTCGCATGCCGATAGGGTTCTTCCTCTGAAAACAGGTCCGCCCGATCTGTATGGATTCTCCCTCTTGATTAAAGCTGTTGATGCCACTGACAGCTGCCGGGGGCTCTGCTGAAAGACACCGGTAATTGCGCCTGATGCTCAGCCTTGGAGAAGGCAGTGGGAGAAGACGGCTCTGCTGGAGCCGTCAGCTCTGTGCTCAGCTGCATTAAAATCAGGGGCTCATTCACATCCCAGTACGCACACACGCACGTGTGAACACACACACGCACACCAGGGTGCACACCAGGCTTGTCACTGGGGCACTGGTGACAATGAAGGGGCTCAGGGAAGCAAGCCAGGAGCACAGCCTTGAAAGAGATGGCAGTATGGTGGCTCAGAGGTCATCTCCATGAAACACAGTGACAATACCGGGTGCTGGCTGAGCCGGGGTTCTAGAACCAAATTTCTCAGGCTGGGCTCTAATCCAAGCTTCGCCGCTTTCCGGCTGGGTGATTCTGTGCCTTCATTTCTTTAATGAGGAACGAGGATAGAAATCTGCTGCCATGAAGATTATCCGTGAGTCAGTATGTCAGGAAGCTAATTAAAGCCTGGCGCATAGCAAGCAAGTGCTTCCGTACATGCTGGCTGTCACCACCTTCTTTGCCTTCATCCTCCTCCTCATCATCCTGGCCATCTCCCTGAAGAGTTGTATAGTGAGAAGAGTTACAAACTTTTTACATTTTACCAAAACACGCAGAATAAAGTCCCGAGGAAATTTGAGTGGAGAGAAAGGTCAGTGGAGCTAAGCGTGCAGAATGCCTCGTGAGGTCCTGCGGAGCTTCTCAATGTGGCTGTTATCGCATTAATAGCTCTGAGCGTCACAAAATTATGATCAGTTGCAAAATTCACTGACGAATGCAAGTCAGCTGCAAAACAGATGAGCCTCACAAACAGAAGGCTGAATGAAAGGAGACAGAAACAAAGATGTGCACGGCTGTGCGATTCCATTTACATAAAGGACAAAAACAGACAACTAATCCATGCTGTTAGAAGTCAAGATAACAGTCACGCTCCTGGTAGGGGAAAGACTGAGAACGTAGCAGGGGAGGCTGCTGGGGTCTTAGTAATGTTCTCTTTCTCCGTCTGGGTATGGATGACATGGGTACATTCAGTTTTTCAGAATTCATCAAGCTATGCATTTACGACGTGTGTGTATGTACATGCATATATGTGTAAGTATAATATATATGGATTTCGTGGAAAATTTAAAGTGAAAGAAGTTGCTTAGTGGAAACATAGCTTTTCAATACACTGAAGTATGTAAGTAACATTTACTGTTGATGACAATTAAATAACGAATCTTTGTCGATTGCGTACTCTGCTAACCAGTACGCATAGTTCCCTCACAGCCACCCTGGGAGGCACGGTGGTTCCCTACTTTTACAGAAGATGCTTAATGAGGTTAAGGAACTTCCACAGACCCCCAAACCCTTTTTGATTTGTGTCCGTCCCCCACCCAGCAACACCCACCCCCCAGCACAGGATCTGGCATACAACTGATGCTCTATAAATGCTCGAGGGAGGGAGGGAGAAGAGCGTGTCAGTGCATTGTCACCAGTTACTCCATCTCGACATTCTGAAATCATTTTTGCCCCCCCATTCCTGTCGCACTTACAGGCGGCACCGCGCTGCACTTGCTGTTGCTAGGTCTAAACTTCTGTCAGTCGGGCCTGTGCCTCTTAGCGGGCGACAGTCCGCACGATTGAGGATGGAGAGACAGGCTGCTGCTCCCCACAGCGGAGCAGGCTGTGGGGAGACGGGGCGGCGATGTGGGGGCCAAGGTGGGGGGAGGGACAGAGGGGGATGGATTCCTGTGTCTGCCTCCCTCCTCCCTCCAAACCCCAAATTCTTGACCCGGCATCTGGAGGTGACAGTGAGTAAACGGTTCCCAAATGGACACGTTTCCTGCCCGCTGCAGTCCCCAGGGACTCGGTTCTGTCCCTGTCTTTTTCTGTGGCCCTTTGTCATCTTATTAGATTCTTTGACTCAGCAAATAGCTCAATTCATGACCATTTCACCATGAGTCTGTATTTGTACTCTCCCTGCCCAAAAGCCTGTTTCTTCTGGGAAGACTTTAGTTGACACCAGAAAAGCAGGTGGAGTCCTGGGAGAGTCACTGTCTTCCGGCCCAGCGGCCCTTCTCCCTCCTCCCTCGGGAATCGGGAATCCTCAGGGACCTGGCTTTCTGCCCCTGCTTGTGCTACACTGAGTCAACACTCAATGAATAATGAATTATAATAATAAGAGCTTGAGGAAATTCATGCCCTAGTATCAGCTAGGTCCCAAATAGAGAAGGAAAGCTCACTGTAAATTACCACTGGGAGCAGTGAGTGAATAACGCAGCATCTTCCCCCAGAGACCTCCAAACCAACTCCTTTAAATGAATACATCCCGCTTTCCTCTGTGCCTGAACAACAGGCTTATTTATGTGTCTTAGAATTGGTCAAAACATCCGAGTGAGGGGACCGAGAAATTAGAGTTCCTTCTTCACACACACTTTGAGGCACCGTCTAAGCCAGCTGACTCCTATCTCGACTGAACTTAGCAAAGGAGAAAAACCATCAAACTCAACCTGACAAATGGATTGCTTCTAAGTCTACCTGTGGCCAAATAACAAAACGGCTGAATTTTCCACTTTTCAGTGGCTTCTTTGACCTTTTCTGGGTAGAGGCCTAAAACCTTAATACAGGCTGGTCTTCCTTGAAAAAGTCTTCGTGGAGCTCAAGACTAGAAAATGCGGGTTTGTTCTGACAGGTCCCTCTGCAGAGACCCCTTGCACTCAGGGCTGAAACTTCAAATAGTTAACAAGATGTAGGGCATGGCACTGGCCAATCGGAGTGAATTTGGCCCACGGGGCCCGGCTGTGCCAGTTTCTGGATCTTAGGGTGGCCAATGTGGGGAAGATCTTGGAAGAGAGGCAGAGCGAGGCACTTGGTGGGCTCAGGACAGCAACATTTTACCAATGGGGATGAAAGTGTTTCAATATTTCAATAGTGTGGAAGGCTGAACATCAGGCCTTTTTCTACCAGTGCTGTGAACAACGGGGGGAGGAGAAAAGGTGTTTTTTTTTTCCCCCAGAGACAGAGTCTCACTCTGTTACTCAGGCTGGCCTTGAACACCAAACTTCTGGGCTCAAGCTATGCTCCCGCCTCAGCCTCCTGCGTAGCTGGGACTATAGGTGCACGCCATCGTGCTCATGAGACAAAGTTTTAATCTGTTTTTTGTGGTGCATTTCTGTTCTCTTCCCTGTAATCTTATTCTCTTCAGACTATCCTGACTCTGCCATGCCCATCCCAGCTCACATGGTTGTGGTGTAATGTACTTTCAGTGCTAACTACCTGGAGTTAGTGTGGACCCCACAGGTTAAGGTGTAGTTCTCCGTAAGGCTGCCCTTATCTTAGGCTCCTGTCGTAAGCTCTGAGGTCCCCAGGCCACCCCCACTCTGACCAACTGGCTAAAAAATCAGGAGTTCCCGTGACCCTCTCAGGTTCAATGAATAAGTCACTAGAATGACTCACAGAACTTTGGAAAGGGCTATACTTACAATTAGCTTTATTATAAAAGACACAGCTCAGAGCCAGCCAAAAGAAGATATACATAGGGCAAGTTCTGGGAGGGTTCCAAACGTAAAGCTTCTGTGCCCTCATGTCACCCTCCTAGCACCCTGTGTCACTCACCGGCCAGGGATGTTCACCTGAGCCTCAGTGTCCAGAGATTTTGGGGGTTTCATTGCTTAGGCATGATTGATTGAAACCTAGGCCACATGACTGACCTCAATCTTCTGCCGCTCTGGCCTCCCTGGAGGCTGGGTGGATACAATAACCCCTCCAGAGGGTTCTGATGCTCAGTGTGGAAGCACTGAAGATAAACTAGACAGAGCCTCCCAGCCCTAATCCTCAATGAATGAGGAGTTCCAGGGCACTACACATCATTCATTCATTTGTTCCCAAATTGTCCTCTGAGGGCCTGCTCTGGGGCAGACATTGGTGAGGCCAACGGGACGAGCTCATTCCTAGGCAGGGAAGACGGCTGAAAAACAAATGAAGCCCAGTGTCAGTGACAAGGACTGCACAGAGCCCATGGGAGCTCACGCGAGCAGTGAATCATTTGATCTGATCTGCGGGGACAGAACCCAAGTGCAGGATTCATTCTCAACCCAAGAGATCTTATCAACCACGGGTCATTTTTCCAGTTTGCTAACAAGCCTGCCAGTGTCACACTGATGCGCTATGAGCTAGGGAATTCTCAGCTTCATTTCCTTTAGTCACTTAGGTAACAACTGGGGGACTTTCTACACTACATCACAGAGCTGCGCTTGATCAGGTGGAAATAATTCTTGAAATGATTCCCACATAATTAGAGGGCTTCATTGATGAAAAGTCAGAGTATGGTTTTCTACTCCCCACTCTTTTCTGTTTTGAGATTTTGAGGGGTAGGGAGCTTCAGGGAGGAAATAAACGATATGCTTGTGAACAATGGTCTAACTCCCCATTTTTCAGATGAAGAAACTGAGGCCCAGAGAAGGCAAGAGACTTGCTCAGGATGCCAGCCTTAAAAGAGAACTTATAAATAATAATAGCACAGGCCCACAGGTGGGGAAGAAACGTGAGGGAGGGCAAGTTTGCCTCCACTTCTGTAGCTGTGCAGGGACATGCACCACTTTCCTCATTAAGAAATCAATCAAGCAGCAGCTAATCTCTACAGCAGTCATAAATGGTGCTAATAACCAAGCATTTGGTTTGTCGCAGGAGATGGGGTCCCTTGCGGCCGGTGCCAGGTGTTCCACACTCTGGGGTGGGAGTGGGGGGCTGGGGTAGCTCATAAGAGGTTGGACTTGGAACGGATGGGACTCCAGCCTCCTCTGCAGCAGCCCTGAATGTACCTTGCATCCCTCTAAGTTCCCTGCAGCTGAGGCATCTGCTCTCACACACTAGCTCTCTTCTGCAAGAGGGAGGGCAGGGAGCTTTATGGGTTCCATGTTACGGTTGGGGAAGTTGGCATTCAGAAATGTTTGGCCATTTGCCCAGGGGCCATTTGTTGAGTAAATTATTAGCAGAGCCTGCCCTAGAGCCCAGACCACTGTATATTCTACCCGCCGTGGGCTCTGTGGTTCAGTCCCACAGAGGTTCTGCTCCTGCAATACAGTGGGGGCAATGTCTTACCACCACGGGGCAGAGGGCGGCCCTCTCTGCCACAGGTCTAACCAATCTCTACCAAACTCCACCAGTGCAGGGGAAACCCATCCCCTCCAGACACAGCACGAGCTCTCTTTGAACTCCTCTGTTCGAAAGGTCTGTCTTGCAGCTTCCTTGGTTTGTTTCTCTGTATAGACATGGCCCATCTCCCTCCGAGATTCCCCACACTGAGGACATGTCTTCATCTCTTACTAGTCTCCATGACTAACACAGTACCTGCTGAGTATGTGTTTAGGAAACATTGGTTCCCTTCCCCTGCCCCGAACCCAGGATTCTCTGATTATCCACACTGCAGCTGATCCATTTTGGGGGAGATGCAATGGAAACAGGGGATTGCAAATGCAAAATGCATGGGGCGTCGAGGCAGGTAACACAAAGGAGCGAAGCCAGCTTGGTGGGTCTTCAGGGACCTCGGGCTCCACCTGAGTGGGCAGCTCGGCTCAGCTCCAGCCCAAGGTGGTCTCAAGAAACTGTGGATACAGCACTGCTAGTGCTCACTTTGTCAAAAGGAAGCAAAAATCTGGATTTCTATATGAAATTTCCAGATTTGTCCATGCTGGCATTAAATTTGTCTTTTAAAAAAGGCACTTTGTGATCAAGTTAAACCAAACTGGGCTGCCTGTTTCAAACTATGACTTTAGCATTTCCTTTGGCGTAAGGCTAGAAAGCCTTCAGAAAGGGGCGGAGTGGGTAAGGGTCTGCAGGAGAGGGACTCATGTCCTCCCTTCACCTTCCTCCCACCCTCCTCCCTCCCCTAGCAGCAGCTTGTAGGAGGAGCAGAGGAAGAGCCTGGATCTCTGTACTTCCTGCTGGCCCTGGGTCCTAAAGCACTAGCCCCTGCCAGTTTCCTCGGAGTCTCTCACCCCCATCTTACCATTCTCTCTCCTTCGCCATGGGTAAATCAGCGGGAGACACATCAAGCCACATGCTCTCTGCGGCTGGCGATGTTCCTCTCAAATGTCTTCTCGGCGAATCTCTGCTTTCAATTACCTCCTAACACACCTCTAGGGAGCCCAGTCAAGCAGGAGGATTAGCAGAATAATGACTTTAAATTATTTAGTTCTTCCCCCCCTGTCTTTATTCTGTGGCAAAATTGAATCTAATCCAGGTCCAGATGCATCGGATGATACATGATAGGTTATGGCTAATAACTGATCTCATTTTCAAATTCACATGCAAATTCCTCGGAGCTAAGAAATGAAAGGAGCGAGTTGGGGACAGCAGGGAAGACAGCAGTGTGAGCAGGGAAAGAGCTAGCAAGGAGATAGGGCCTCACTCTCCCCCTCCCCCACCCCCACCTCAAGTCTAACCGGAACTTTTGTATGGCAGGAGAGGGGAGACTTGACATGGAAATCTCTGACGAACAGAGGTCCCCCCTGTACCTATGTCTCCCCCTGAAAGGAGGCTGCAGGATCTTGAGCATTAGAGCTGGAGAGGAATCCATCCCCATTTTACAGATGAAGGAACTGAGGCTGGAAGTTACGCAGTGTTGGGAGCAAGACTGTGGCTACAAACCAGAATGCGAGGGCCCCCATGTCAGCAGGAAGGTGGGGGAGGTCAGTCTTCTCTGGGGTGAACACTGGGGAGAGGGGATTCTTCTACTCCATACTCTGAAACTTCATCCCTTCGGCTCAGGAAGCAGGCCCTCTGCTGTTCGGGGTTCTCTCTAGGGTCCTGCACGGTGCTTGGCTGGAGTGCTGACCACTGTTAATAATTACCAGTGGGCTGCCTGGATTGGTCAAGGAAGCCATGGGTGTGAGACGCACAGCTGGGCAGCTACTACGTGCCAGTCACTGTGCTAAGCACTAGAGATGGGCTTTTGTCCTATATGTTAATTTCAACCTCAACTCCACAGAACAAATGGGGGGAAATGGGGAAACTGAGTCCTGGCTAGTTGTGGTGACCTACCTCTAGGTGTTGATTCCATGGGAAGGTGGCTCTAGATGATTCCAGAGCTCCTGAGTCTGTCCCAGTGCTCACTCTGTCTCCCAGGCCAGCTCTTTGCTTTCAATCAGGAGCCCATGGACGTGGCTATATCTGGCATGAATTAGCCTATTTTTAGAAAGTTCATGGAAAAACTAGTCAGCATCTGCCCAGCTCACCCTGGAAGATGCGTATTGGGGGGCAAGGGGCCCCTCGCTGCAGATGACCCGTGGCTGGTGCAGAAGAAGTGATCAGTCTCCAGCTGGGAGCTGGGCCCAAGTGTGGAGCCTTCTCCAGGCCCAGAGATTGACATCTCCGATGCTTCATTAGACAGGATCGTCTCAGCAGGAGCCCTGTTCCCTTAATTACTTAATCTTCACGTTGGTTTCTTTAATGCACATTTACCCTCCTGTCGGTTCTGTTCTCGGGGTGCAGTCTTTGCTGTCATTGCAGCTGCATCTCAGATTCCAGGGCTGTGGGATGGAGGATTATAGGAGGCCAGGTCTGGGGGCTCTTGGAGACCTTCCTGTTCCCCTTTCTCAACCTCAGGGTCCTCTGTGGAAAGCAACATCTCAGAGGCCTGATTTCCAGAGGGCGGTCAGGGAGGAAGGATGAAATGGAGATTCTCGGGCTGTGCTGTCCAATATGATAGCCAATAGCCATGTGGAACTACTTATATTGGCCCTCAATGCGATGCAAAATCTAGTTCCTCGGTTTCACAGTCATATTTACATTCACACTAGTGTCCAACAGCTCTAGTGGCGGGTGTGCATTAGTGTGAACGGAGCACTTCCATCATCACAGAAAGTTCCTGGACAGCACCATTTTAAGACATTGTCTGAGTCTTAAGCATCTGATTCCTGGTTTGAGCCCTAAGAGCATCTTCCTGGTCCTCTAGCCCCTAAATCCACCCATAACTCCCAGTTCTGGGCTCTGCTTGTGGTGGGGTTTGGGACATGGCACCCCATTGCCTAAAACCAGAAAAAGGGACAAAGTTATCCGTTTATTTATCCAAGAGTCAGGCCACTTATATTCCAGTAAGAGCAGCCCGTGTATAATGGGCTATTAAAGGCAAAAGCTCTTCCATTGGTCTTTCAACCAACCCTGCAAATGGAGGATCCCTTTGACTCAGAGGGGTTTCAAAGCAAGGAAATCAGAGAAGACTACAAATGAGAAATTGCTGGGCTCCCAGGGGGACAGAGCTATCCCTGCCGATCCTTTCCTTCCGAGTAAAGGAGTTTCCTAAAGTGCAGGACCACGGCACCGAGGAAACCAGCACCAAGGAGAAGGAACAAAGGGAGGAAGGGCACGAGGAAGCAAGGAAGGAGGGGAGGTCCCGACAAGCATAAAAGCCTCCAACTTACACAGCTCCTCCGAAGTCCTCACAGGCTTCAACAGCACTGCACCGCCTGTGTGTGGTGCTCACAGGTATTGAGGAGGAGCAAGGACACTTGTCACTGCCATGCCCGTTGTGCAGATGAGGAAATGAAGGCTCAGAGGGGTTAGGAACATGGCCAAATGAGCTTCCTCCTGCACCAAGTAGCGGTCCTCACAGGTGTCTCTTGTTGGGAAGGACCACGAGGGAGGCCACAGCCCAGGCCTGCAGAGCAGGTGGCCGGTGGTGGCAGGCCCTGAGCGCAGACTGTGCAGTGGCAGGAATTATTTGCTGGCTGAGAGCAGAAAGCCTCTTAGCAGTGGACGCAGCAGGTGAGACGGCAGGAGAGAGCAGCTGCAGAGAGCAGGCAGCAGAGTGGAGGAGTGCTGACAAGAACACAGGAGGAGAGAACTCAGGAAGGAGACGCCAGGGGACAAAGGGAGTGTGTGCTGCCAACAGCAGGTAGACGGGTCTGAGGGAGACACCTTGCAACCTGGCACCGGGTCACCTGCGAGGCCAGGGCAGAGGCGATGGGGGAGAGCCAGGGTGCTGTGACTGACCCTGCCCATGGGTCCAGCCAGCCACGGGACAGCGAGGCCACGATGACCCAGGTGACATGCAGTTGGCCATTGAGAAACTTCCAGGTATAAATTCATCTCGTGGGTAAGTAAGTTAGTTTCACTAAACCCTATTTTGCTACAAGTTGTGTAACAGACTGGTTATCAATGATCCCCCTAATCTATTAAATAAAATAGGCAGCCAGTTATCCTGATTACTATTTTTCAAACAGTGTTTGTAGTGATCGAAGCAAGAAATGTATTTGACGTCATGACCCAGCGTGCACCCCGTGGCACACACCTGAGTGCTCGCACATACCCATGAATGGAAACCAGTTTCTCAAAAACGATACTCTCATCAAGACACATTCACAATCTTTTCTTCTCTCCTCTTGTCTCCTCTTTCCTTCTCTTTCCTTCCATTTGATTTCATCTGGAAAAATGCCAGTCACAACCCATTAAATTGATTTTGCTCCTCACTAATGGGTCTTGACCTGAAGTTCAAAAAACACTGATCCTGATGAATTGTGTAACAGCCCCTTGCTGCCCTTCCTTCTTACCATGCCGCCTGTGTGGCCTCTCTGTTTGCAAGGTGCGATCTCTGGTAATGTGCGCTGCATAGAACACCAGGTGAGGGACTACGGAGGCTTCCCTGAAGCATTAGGGAAAAAATATCTCATCACTTGTTCTCAAACACATTGATGCAATTGATATTTATCCAGAGGACAGTCCGTTCCCTGACATGGAGATAGGCTTTTACTGCAACCTGTGTGAGCCAGGACAACGGGGACAGTCATTAGAGCCCCTGGATGTGTGCTGGCACTCCACCAGGCACTTTACAGATTTTATTTCATTTGCTCTTTGCTACAGCTCTATACGGTCATTATCATTAGTCCCATTTCACAGATGAAAAAACTGAGCTCAGAGAAGACAGGAAACTAGTCTTAGGTCACACAGAGGCTGAATTGGGATTTAATCCTAAGACTGTGTGTATCCAAAGCCTCTATTGTCTTGGGAACATTAAAGTTTTTGAGCAGTTGAACATAGGCGTGATTCTAGACATCAGAAATGCCAATGTCTTGTGTTCGTTCTCTTCCTCTCCCTGTATCTTCATCTCTGTCTCTCACACACACAATGCATATAGTCACTAACTCGGATCTGCATATAATTTATTGCCCAATTGATCCTGACATGGTATGAGACCATACTGGGTCTCCATGTGGCCCTTATGAGAGGAAAATGAGGGGCGGTGAGAAGATTGGCAGCCCCCAAAGGGGACATGGCACACGCCGACAGCCCCTTCTGACGCGGGAAGGCCCCTGTGGCAGGCTGTGTGGGTCAGCGGGCTCACCTCCATTCTGCCCTCCTCCTGCCCCGAGGTGTCTTCCCGCTCTGCGAGGGCTGGGAAGCTAACATCAATGTTCCTCAGACTCATCTGTAGCTATTATGCTATTATTCTGCATTTGAGTTAAATTCTCCAATTAAGTGTTTTTCCATAAGACTTGGCAGACAAAAGTGAGGTGAAGGGCAACTCACTGCTGCTTTGGCCATTTTTCTGCAGGAAAGGGAAGTTGAAGAGATGAGGCTTTTCTTTGGGATGAGGCATCCCAATGCCCATTCTTCAGCTTCCTGGGCATCGAGAAGCAGCTGTAGTGGACACAGTGGATGAAAACCACATCCCAGACCACTCACAGCTGAGAGCGACTTAAGACACGCAGGCACAGGGCACAGCCAGTCTTGAGAGCTGGTTTCCTGACCCAGGACTCCTGGGCCCTGCGTGGCTGTGGGTGTGATCTTGAACTCAGCAGCTCCAGTGGTGGCCTCGGAGGAGCAGCGTCACCGATAAGTCAGCTCTGTGGCGTCCTAAGAGACATTCCTGGACTCAGCCTGAAGCCCATATAGTTTCAGCCCTTCCAGAGATTTATAGGCACCAAATTTCATGTCTTCAACTCCTATCCAGTTAAAATACGTGGAATTATTTTCCATTTCTTGCACAGAACCTGATCGATACATTTCCTTTACTCCCTGGGTATCCAACCCTCTTCTAAACATGTCCAGGAAGGAAAACTCTCTCTCAAGCAGGGACACCCGTTCTACCGTCAGGGGCTGAGGCTTGGTTCAGAAACCTACTCAATTAATTGCTTTGGCTTGTTGCTTTCCACAGAGTTATAAGCACCTGTTGTTCACAAATAAACATGTTCTGCCTCATGGATGTGTTTGTTGATTCTGTGAGTCAGAACCCTGTTTGGTCACAGGAAACCTCAGGCACTTAAACAGGTCGCCTTCTCCCGGGCAGCTCTGAGACCCAGAGGCTTTCTGTGGAGACAGGCCATTCCCAGAAAAGTCCCCCGTCTGCTTTTAGCCCTGAAGATTTCACTGTGTCACCTCTCCCATCTCAGTCCTCGGAAGCCAATGACAGATCATGTCTTCTATTCCCTGAGGGGGAAGGAGGGTGGTTTGTGGGTTACCTGAGGAAGATCTTGTTTGTCCCCAGGATGGGAGGAGCAGTGAGCTTTGAGTGCTGAGATTCCCTGCCCAGGAATGGCCCCACTTGGGTGTGACTGGCTGGCAAGAGGAGGGTGCATCTGCCACAGGAATCCTAGACTGCAATCATGGGCAGAGCCACCAAGCACTGCTGCCAGCCCCGGTTTACAGATAAGCAAAAGAAGCCCAAAGAGGAGAAGGGACTGTGTCATGTCAAGCCATGGATCCGTGGGAGGACAGTGACAGCAGCCCAGAACTCCTGTCCCCCAAATCAGTGTCCTTCCTGCCCCAGCACACCAACCACCCCCTTATCCAGAAGGAACAAGAGACAGGCAAGCCTCCTGGAGGGTGGGGCTGGGGACATGGCCATCACTGAGGCCAGGCTGGTGTGTGAGTCAGCTGGTGAACTGTCACTGCCTCCTTTCTAGGCAATGAGGTGCATCCATCAGGGTCCTTACAGCAAACAGATGGCACACTGAAATCAGGTAACTTGGGGAAAGTTTAATAAAGAGAGTGTATTGGGTTTTCCAGAGAAACAACCAATAGATTATATACAGATATATAAGAAGAGATTTATTATGGGAAATGTCATCACGGATGCTGGGAAGTCCCATGATCTGCTGTCTGCAAGCTGGAGACCCAGGAAGGCTGGTGGTGTAATTTAGTCTCAGCCCAAATGCCTGTGAATCAGCAGCATCAACTTCCGAGGGCAGGAAAGGTGGATGTCCCAGCTCAAGAAGAGAAAGAGAATGTGCCCTTCTTCTGGCTTTTGTTCTATTCAACATGGGATGATTTCTGCCCACATTGGTGAGGACAAATCTCCTTTATTCAGTGCACTGATTCAAATGCTAATTTCTTCCTAAAACACCCTCACAGACACCCCAGATATAATATTTTACCAGCTATCTGGGCATTTCCAAGCCAAGTCAAGTTGACATGTAAAATGAACCATCACAAGGACATTTGCAAAGCTGTAGATAGATGTGCAAAGTGATAAGGGATGGTCCAGCACTGGGGGGAGGAGGCTCCCATCCCCACCTCAGGTCTGGAGGGCCAAAGGGAGGTAGCGGTACCTGTAGCCCAGAGAGACAGGGCCATGTGACAGGGGCTGTGACCTTCAGCTAAGGGATGTGGCCAGTCTACAGCAGCCCCTCTTCCACCCACCTCGCCGGGTTGTCCAATGATTCAGTGTTCTGTCTCCCACCACATTGTCAGTGAGGGTGCCAAACTCATTCAAGGAAAAATAATTGTCCTTCAACAAATGATTCTATATAGGACAACTGGATTTCCAAATGCAAAAGAGCAAAGTTGAACTCCTACCTCATACCATATGCAAAAATTAACTCAAAATGGAGCAATGACCAAAATATAAGAGCTAAACTCATAAAACTCTTACAGAAAGAGTTCATGACCTTGGATTTGACAATGGTGTCTTAGATATGACACCAAAAGAATGAGCAGCAAAAGAAAAAATAAATTGGACCTCATCAAAATCAGAAACATTTGTGCATCAAAGGACATAATTTAAAAAATGAAAAGACAGCTTACAGAATGGGAGAAAAAATTTGCAAATCATATATTGGATAGGGGTTTAATATCCAGAATATGTAATATAAAGAACTGAAACTCAACCAGAAAAAGACAGACAACCCAATTTAAAAAATGGGAAAAGGTCTTAAATAGACATTTCTCCAAAGAAGATGTGTCAGTGGCCAATAAGCACATGAAAAGTTGCTCAACATCATTAGTCATTAGGGAAATGCAAGTTAAAATCACAATGAGATAACACTTCACACCTACTAGGATGGTAATAATAATACAAAAAATAATAAGTTTTGGCCAAATCTGCAGAAATCAGAATCATTGTGCATTGCTAGGGGAATGGTACAGCTGCTGTGGAAAACAGTTTGGTAGTTTCTCAAAAAGTTAGTCATAGAATTACCATGTGACCCAACAATTTCACCCCTGGGTATATACCTAAAAGATTTAAAAAGAGGGGCACAAACAGGTACTTATATGTCACTATTCATTACAGTATTATTCAAAATAATGAAAAAGAAACAAGTGTCCATCAACAGATGAATGGAGGAACATATTGTGGTACAGTCATCCCTCAGCGACCACAGGGGATTGCTTCCGGGGCCCCTCAATGATACCCAAATCCTGAGATTCCCAAGTCCTTTATATAAAATGGCATGGTATTTACATTAACCTATGCATATCCTCTCATATATTTTAAATCATTTCTTGATTACTTATAATACCTAACACAAAGTAAATGCTATGTAAATAATTGTTATGCTATATTTTAAAATTTGTATTATTTATTGTTATGCTGTTATTTTTTTTCTTGTTTCTGTTTTTTTAAAATATTTCCAATCTGTGGTTGGTTGCATCTACAATGTGAAACCCGTGGATATGGAGGGCCAACCACATATACCTAAAATTGAACATCATTCAGCCATAAAAAGAGTGAAGTTCTCATATGTGCTACCACATGGATAAAACTTGAAAATGTTACACTAAATAAATCAGACACAAAAGTACTAATATTATATGATTCTGAAATAGCCAAATTCACAGAGACAAAGTAAATTAGACTAGGTTACTGGGAGCTGAGGGGAGGAAGGGACAGGATTTACTGTTTAATGAGTAAAAAATTTCTATTAATATTTGGGGTGATGAAAAAGTTTCAAAAGTAGATAGTGGTGATAGTTGTACAACATTGTGAATGTGAGTAACCATGAAATGGAACACTTAAAAATGGTTAAAATGGCATACTTCATGATATATATATATATATATATTATCTACTTTATACATTATATATTTTATATAGTATATATAAAATCCTGATTTTTAAAAAAGTACATTATTGAGCTGGGGCCACTGTGGGCCACTGGGGTTCAATCCTGCTAGAGCCACCCTAGGGAGCCATGCAGAATATGCCTTGTCTCTTTCAAGGGTGGATGACTGGGATCTCTGTCCCCGGCTTCTGTCCCCCATTAGTTGAGGGTTGCCCTTGGTGTGTTAACTCTCCCACACTTCCTGGCTGTGCCTAGGTGGGGACTAACTTTCGCAGCTCCTGAGAAAGACCAGAGACACAAAAGCAGAGATGTTCCTCTGTGCCCTAAGGCAGACTCGGTTCACCACTGATGTGCCGAAATCAGTGACATGAGGCACAGTAAACTTCTGCTACAGATCTCGTTCTCCCTGAGTCCAGGAACCTTCAATCTGTGATGCTTCTTTGAAAGAAGCAGTGGGTGGTTTCACCAGTGAGAAGTTTGTACACTTTGTGCAACAAGAAGATGACTGGGGGTGTCTGTGTCTGCCAGCATTTGAGAATGGATAGACTGATGGGCTGCACCATTGGGGGTGTCCACCCAGGCTTCTCTGAGCAACGTCACCAGCATGTGGTCATTAGGGTAACATCACAGGGTGTCCATTTGAAATCCAGGTGCCACTTATCTCTCGGGTGCTACTACATCAGTTTGCTCCCACTTCTGCACACCTGTGTCTCATAAATCCAATAAGAAAATAAAGCTCCCCATATACAGATGGTTTCATCTCTGGATTCTCAGTCCTGTTCCAGAGGTCAATGTCTCTATTGTTCTGCCAATACCAAGCTGTTTTAGTTACTACAGCCTGGTAGTACAGCTTAAAGTCTGGTAAACTGATACCTCCCAGTTTGTTCTTTTTACTTAAGATTGCTTTGGCTATACGAGGTCTTTTCTGGTTCCATACAAAGCGTAGAATTATTTTTTCCAGATCTGTG